>PVJO010002529.1:0-141535 GCA_004026905.1 Hystrix cristata | reverse complement strand
GCTCCCTCGGAGACAAGGAGGCTTTGGCTTCACATCTTTGCCTCCACTGTTTAAGTGTACAGGAGCTTTTATGCAAGGAAGAAGGGGAGGAATACAATAAAAAAACAGAAAAGGACTTTTCCACTCTGCTTTATCAATGGGCCTTTTTTGTAAAAATCAAACTGGATCCTGCCCTCCTGGGTCCAGCATCAGCATATTCCTTTCAGAAAGATACACTAGATTTCTGACAGAGTTTTTATTTTTCTACCCATTTCTCTGAGCTGAGGAGAGGAGAGTTTGGTGTTTTATACTCTAAATGTGAGGAAGTTGGAGAAATAGTTTATCCCTAAAAGAAAAAAAAATCTTAATTTGTAAAGATCCATTTTACCCTCTTGATTACAAAGCAAATTTACTGGTTCATATATTCCATAGTCCAACCAAAAAGAGAATACGCCAGGCTGAATATGTCAAAGTCTGCCACAGTCTCTTAAATTGACCAAATATAAGCAGTATTATCTTAAGCAAAAAATGTACTTTAATAGCTAAGAAATTGGTTCTATATTAATTATGACATTTCTTCTAAAATTAACTTCTACATACCCATAAAAAGAAAGATTCTTTCCGCAATGGAGAGATTTTATGCCCATTTTTATACATAGACAAAATATCTTCATAATAAAGGGAAGAAAATTCAATGAGTCACCAAGTGTGTGTAGATATCGGAAGTTGAGATCTTTCTGATGTACTCCTCAATAAATTGAAGTCTTTTAAAAACTAGTTGAACATGAACTTTTTTTTTTTACTTTATTTGCCAAATATTTGACTCTATTATTAAGAACGCCTCCTTTATTACTTAAAGCCAATCATGTATTTACTTCCTCCCAACAAAGTGCATTTCCACTGACTCTGGCCGGTAGAAATATCTCCACGTTAGTGTCTCTGTAGGGCTCTGTCACGAGCAATGGAAAATTAACACAGTGTGGTGGCATCTCAAAATACAACGTTGCCCGCAAACTATTGAATTACTTATTCTGGAAATAAGTTTCACCAGCCAACTTACATCCAGCATTACAGCCATACTTCCATACAGCTGTGAAACCTAATGCCTGTCACAAGTAAGTAAGTAACTTTCATAGGACTGGTTATTTAACAGGTAACCAAATTCAGCTGAAATCAACTAGTTTTATCTAAAGCAAAAAAATTAAATGAGTTTATGTCTATGTTGTTGATGTAAGACTTGAGATCATAAGTAACTCTACAGTTGAGTAAAATAAATCACGTTGTCCTAAGGACTTAGTCGATGCCCTGTCATTACCAGGGGTACCCAAATGCTCTGAGCTCTTGTTCCAAGGGCCAGGGTCACGCTTATAAACTCAGCTTTAAAATTTCATAGATAGAGATCACATAGTGGATTTCAGAATTGAATCAGGTTCCTGAGCATTGTGGCCCTTTGAATTTTTGTTGAATCTTGACAATACCTTGATTGAATTATCTCACTTTTGTAATTATATGCCCCCTTGCTGCATCACTATAAACTAACTTGTAATATCTACTACCTGTATTCACCTATAGATGATCCTCTTTTATATACTCCAGTGTTCCGCATACTACGTTGCATCTAAAAGAAACTCAGTAAATTACTTTGTCAATTCAATCAGAACCGTTAGTGTGAATTAGTTGGCTGTAGTTATCTCTCATTTCATGAAACACCTATAATCTAGAAAAAAAAAAAGATTTCTAAGGTATTTCTATAGAACATCACTTTTCTCCATGGAAAAACTCAAGTGTTTTTCTGAGACAAAATCTAAAATTGATTTTTCTCAAAACTTCCAGGTGCACTGACTCCTGGCATCCTGACTGTTATATTCTGAATGTTCTGCCTCAGTTACAAAGCTTGAGACGTAAACGATGCTCTCATCTTCAAGAAACCTGTCTTTGAAAGAATCTTTGCAAGAACTCTTTCTCTCTTCTTCTGAAGTGCTATTCTATTTGGAATAAGAAGATTGCAGTAATAATTTATAAAGATTGTCTGCTCTGAATTACAGTACTTTAATATTTGATAATCTTTCACATATGTAACTATTGTCTTGGCTGTGAAATCACAAACCCCTTAAAAGAGAGGTAATGTGATAAATCCTTCTAGGAATGCCACACATATCAAGGTAAATTAATTATTACTTACTTTGATATATTGACATCATCCACTCTGTTCATTCTAGTTCCTTCTCTAAATCAAAAGAAAAAAATCTATGTTTGAAAATATGTACTACTCTTAGAATTAACCATGAATTCCTGTTCTTTAGAGTCTAAGCCCTGAGAGCAGAAAAGCTTCTTGTTGTCTGACGGACTATGTTGAGCAGAGTTGTAAAGCTACACCAAGATTTGGCAGGAAAACCACCATAATCAATTAGAAATATCTGCCAAGAAAGGAAGCCTACAGAGATGTGCATGATCCAGCTTGGGTCACTCACAAGGCGTACAGGAGACAGTACAATGTGATTGTGGATTTTACCGTGTAGCATTCAGTAGTCCAAGTTATTCATTTTAAAGTCCAGAGTCAAACATACAGAAAAATTATTAGAGCTTAAAAGAGTGAAAGATTTAATCTTAGTCAAATGAAAAATCAAAAAAATTTGTTTTAATTTGGCTTTTCCAAGATGTGACTATTTAACACAACTTTAAAAGACAAGAAAAAGCAAGTTTTATCAACACAAAAGTTTAAAAGATTTTAAAAATGAAATGGACATAGTTTTCTAAACTGGGTGTTCCGTGTGCAATTTTTTTCTCTTTATTGTCATGAGCTAGCTACATCTAAAAACCTTGTACTAGTTAGAAAGCCAATCTTGTTTCAAAATAACAGTAAATTTAGTGTTAAGAACATTCCAGCCTGGGTTCAGTTAGGGCAATAGACACGATGATTCACTGAACCACAGAGAAAGCAGCAGGATTAGATACATGGTGTAATCAAAAATCACTGTGAATGGTTAAATTTTCTTCTAATAATTTATTATGTACAGGGCATGTTGCCATTAATCTCCCTCACATTAGCCCCCCTCACTTCTCACACACTTATCCTGTTGTTCCTGCCACTTTCTAAAGCAGCTCTGGAACTCCTCTTTCATGAGTGTCTTTAGTTGCTCTGTTCTGGCTGCCTCCACGCGATCAGTTGATTCAAAACATTTACCTTTCAGGCTCGGAATTTAGCTCAGTGGTTAGAGTGATTGCCTAGCAAGCGCAAGGCCCTGAGTTCAATTCCCAGCACCAAAAAAAAAAAAAAAAAAACCCACAAACAAACAAACAAACAAAAAAAATTTACCTTTCATGGTCATTTTGATTTTGGGGAAGAGCCAGAAGTTACCCAGTGCCAGACTCAGTGAGTAAGGTGGATGAGGGCACACCATAATATTTTTATTTGAAACAAATGGCCATAAATATGTTGAATGGATTCAGGATAGTGAGGCAACCATGTAAAGACACTGGGAGAGGACACCTCCAGAACTGCTTCAGACGGTGGCAAAAATAATACAAAAGTGTTAGCAGTAAGAGGGAGTATTTTGAGGGTAGTTAAGAGCAATGTATCTTTTTACCACAATAATTTCTTTTAATTTAAGCATTCACTGTAGTTTTTGATCAGATCTCATATTTAATTTCTCTCTCTTCCAAATTATGAAATATATTCAAAATCTAACTAGCATTATATGCATGTATAATTCAAATAGCCCCATAACCTCACCACTCAGAAGAGTTAATGTTACTTTAACCACAGTTGCTCCATTAGAGGTGGGAAACAGTAAACTTTCAAGCACCTAAGCAAGTTTTTTTTTTAAATATAACACTAACAAAATAGTGAAAAATAACCATTGTATTTTCACCTCAAGCTGACCAATCACTTTGGAAGCATCTTTTTAGGTATCTTCACAAATCCCTTCAATTTAGATAAAGATAAATCTACACCAAAGTGAGCTACTTTTCCGCACTGCACTTTTTCTTAAAGCCGGGATCTTGGTATGTTGTTCAGGGGGCCTTGTACTCCTAACGGAACCCAGCTGGCCTGGAATTCAGGATCCTTTTGCCTCCGCCTCCTAACTGCTGAGATCACAGGTGGGCACCGCGACACCCAGTCACACTTTCTCTCAAGATAGAGATAAAGTTGAATTTGCCTTCAAAAGGCAAATACTGACGACTCGGACCCTTTTGTTCTTACTGGGGAAAGATGCCAAAGGTCTCAAGGAAGGAAATTTATGATTTTCAGATGCAGGAGATATACTGGGAAAAAGGAAAGAAAATAACAGTACGGCGTTCTCTAAAGGCATCTTTTGTCTCATCTTTAAGGAAACCCTGCATCTGATCATCAAGGACGCACCGAGGACACACCTGCAGGTGGCGCCACTGCTCAGATCCCAGGAGGGCCCTCTCCAGGCTCATGTTTCCGCAGAGAGGTGGGGGCTTTTCTCCGGAAGCCAGTGTGTGCTTTGAGAACACCAGCTTTGCCTACTTCATCCAGGATGTTTTCTCTCATTCATCAGTGTTTTGCCGATTTCCCATTGAACTTTATAATTTATCCAAAATCAGAGATTTAAGTCCAGCAGGTTGTTGACAGTTTGACATGCGCATTACACTAGGGATAGGATGCCGTCGTCGGAGCCCTGATAACAGGATCAGGGGTACGGAGGCCTGACTGCATTTACTTTGTGTGACAAAAATTCACGAAGACCAATCCAAGCCAGTCTGCTGTGCGCCACACCCAGACTGAACAAGACTTACTCCCAGAGTGTGTCTACACTCAATTTCTCCAATCAGAGCCTGGTTCAGGTTAACTACACCTGAAAGTTTGTGAATTTAAAGAAAATAAAGAGCGATAAAGCTGATTGAACCTCCATTTTCCGATGAGTACTTTATCAAGAGTTCCATATTACACATATTTACTCAACTATGTCTACATACAGCAAAGTAAAAAGAATCAAAGACAATGAACACGGTTACTTGTTTTTTAAGAAGCTCTCTTCTAAGTCCTTGGTCAAGATAAGGATAGAAAATAATTTTGCTTTAGTTTAAACTATTTTCTTTTTCTAGCTTATCTAATTTCTCAGCATTTGGTCTTCTTCTGGCACTTTCTTTCCCAGGATAATCCCATAACTACCTGCCTCCAATCTCGTAATAATTTGATAACAGACAGCTTTTGGGTCACCAACATTTCCTTGCAGGAATCTAGACGTTAAGCCTCAGGCTAGAAAATTCTCCATCCACCTAAACTTCTATAAAGTCCAAACATCTTAAGCAATTATATGCCAATAGCTCCTTTCTTTCCAGTAGCAGTATCAAAATCCATTGAGTGTTTCAACATGTAATGCAAATGGTTTCCTTCAGTGCCGTCTGCAAAATGCCTTCTCTACCTGCAGGATACTGCAGTACCCTAGAGTTTGAAAAAAAAAAACAGGAAAAATTTCCAGGTCAAGGATTACACGAAAGAGTCTTGCAAACTACATGAAAACTTCTACATCTGCAACAGCATTTATTAAATCCTCTTAAGACATCAGCTAAGGTTAAGTAGACCTATCTTCTCTTCCCTGATAATTTTGTTTCATACAACTTTAATAGAGCGCATTGCCTCATTTACCTTTCTATGTATTGCCTTCCATTGGAATAGTCAGTTTATAAAACAAATTAAAGTTTGCATACACTATTTAAAATAATGGTTAATTTATAGTTTTTATTATATGTATGTAAATATATTCACCACTTTATGTATTATGATGTAACATTGATTTTTATATTAATGCTTTGTCAAAAATTTATAGGCCTACTTTAGTGCTAGCTCTTTTGTTAGATGTTGAACAAGAAAGGACAAAAAATAATTAATAAATAGTTTTGTTTTTGTGGTGAATTAAAACTTTACATATATGTACTTTTATATTTGTTTCATTTCTAGATTTTACTTTACCAGTGGGTAATACTTTTTGTGACAGTGAGTAATACTTTTGTAATAATTGCAATTTTTAGTTAAATGAAACCTCTCTGCTTCCATTTAGGAAAGTCACCCCCCCAAAATCAAGAAGTAATAAAAAAAGTGATCAAAATTATGAAAGAACAACATACCCCCGTTTGGTTAATTAGACAAATGCTGGTGGCTCATACACCACTCCTGGTGGGAAGGGGAGTGGAACTGTCCACCTGACGGGCACTGTGTCATTCGATGGGAAACAACCAAAGAAATGTCCCTAATTTAGTGCATATCTGTAAACTCAAGTAGCCTTTGCACTGCTGCCTCATAGCACCATTTTTCATAATGTATTATTAAGTCTCTGTGCTTTGGCATCGTCAGGTCTCCTTCGTCCAGGGACTCCTTTATCTTGCTTCTTCACTTCAATCTACTTCCTTGCCAAACATCTATAGTTCCCTGGAGAAACCACCTTAAATCACCCCACCTAAAATACCACCATCAGATAGTGACGATTGCCAAGTGTGTTTTTCAGGGCCTCGGAAGCTGCTTGTGTCTGTCTCAAATGTGTTGAAACCACCGACCCTTTGCTAGGGCTGAAACAGGTGTGCGATGGGTGATACTTCACCCGACATTTGGACGAAAACTCCAAATTCAAACCATGCGAGTGCCACCATTTTCTGAGCATGTATCTTAAGTCAAGCCAAGATGTTTATACACACATAGACCTCACGTCTTCACTCTGTCGTACCTCCAGTAATTTCTCCCCATAGCCCAGACAATCCTGCTTTGTCACCTCATAAATAACCCCTAAACCCTATCCCTGGACAGGCTTAGTTGAGACTTTTGTCTCCTGCCTTGCCACATGGGCCACCGTAGGAATAGACTCTTCCTCTTTGTAAAATCCAAGCTTAAAATTATTGGCATACTGACTGGTGAACAAAACAAGCCAGTTTGGTAACACAGGCTTTCCAAAGCCTCTTCTTATCAGGTCAGCAGTCCCATTTTTGAGGCTCAACCCTCATGAGTTACCCACCAAAGGTCCATCTCCTAATCCTAGCACACTAGGGATTAGGATTTAAAGATATTATTGTTGAGGGGACAGACATTCTATTCAAAACATTCGGCCACTATACTTTTGTTGAAGGAATAGCTTCCAAGTGGTCTATTAGAGATGGAGTTGTTATTTGTAAGGCACTCTGCCAGAGTTTCCATGATAAGAGAGAAAAATAACAGAGGTAACTTATAAGAACATCACAGGCCTAGGACCTGCATTCCTTGTCTCTCTTGTGGCTCCTAGACTACCTCCAATAACCTCCACGGTGCACATCCCTTCTTTGGCTTCAACAGCCAGTGAATAATGGCTTAAAGCATTACCTAAGTAGACGACCCACATATAAACCATCCAAGAGCAAACTGTAACAAAATATGTATGGCAGCCTAAGTCTAGATTTGAAAATAAACTTTTCTCTAAAGGAAAGAAAATCTGTAGAGATGGCCTTTAACACCAGCGAGGCAGAGCATTTTTGTTCTATGCAGCCATAAATTCAAAACTGTTCATTTTTTAGACCAGAATTTTGTCTAGGCATAATAAAACATGATGCAACAATTTTCTAGAACAAAAGGAAAATATCCCTCGAATATATATTCCTCTTTGCGAAAGCTCATTGCATATGGGTACCTAAAGTTAACTGTATTTTATATAATAATACACATACGTATATTCTATTGATTCTCTTTTTATAGAGAACCCTTAGACATTCCTACTAGTCAAAAAATTCCTTATCATTTTTAATGAACACTTTTCCAGATTCTTCTCAACCTAGGTTCAAAATAATTTCTGAGTCCAGACAAAACCAAAAGTCTCTTTGTTACACTAATGTGACGTACTACCAATAAAATCCAACATTTTAATAAGCATGCGGGTTTGGGGACCAGAGAATATGAAAAAAAGATGTCTTATTTATAAAGACATCTGAAGATACATAGGGAGAATGGAGAAGAAGTAACCGAAACCATTTTCATGAATGGTTTGTCACATGCTTCAAACTTCAAATGCAGGGAGATTAGTTGCCTTATCTGGAGAGAAGATTCTTCCACTGATCCTGTAAAAACAAAAATTCTATGTGCTGAAGGAAGAAATGCCACACAAGCAATATTATGGAACATGCTTGATAAATATGTGTCTCTGAGCAATTGCACATTGTAAAATGAGACTGGAATGTACAGGGAGCGGGATTAATAGCCCCACTTGAAATGCAGCATCTTGAAAAATGGCTGATGGCCTTATCATGCGTGACTGGAATTCCATAGAAAACACTTGTAATTTGTTATTAACTATGGTTAGTTATCGGCATTGCGTTCTTTTATTGTTGTTGTACTTGCTGTCATTTGCATTTTATCACCAAACATTACAGATTAGAAGAACAGTTTAGGAATCTCATGTGGGAGGTATTCTATGACTTCAGATGTTAACTACAAAACAATTGTGAGCCCACTCTTTCTCAAAAATACCTGTGTAATGCACTAAAATATGTAGTCTTACTGGACTGATAGAAATTGTTTCTTCTTATGGTCAAGCTTAAGGAGCTCAATTTTTGTTTGGATGGATGTTTCATTTGTAAAAATATTTACCTAACGGTCAAAAATGATTAATCTGTGTATTGCCTGTAAGGCACCTAGCATTATGCCTGGCACTTGATATGTATTAAGCAAATGGAGGTATTACCGTTATGGCTACCTACATATATATGAGCTCTCTCAATGTGACAGTGTTACAGAAAATGTCCCCAAATATATCATGGGTCTGGAAAGTGGTTGGATTATGAGGGTGCTGTACCTCTCAGAGGATTCTTCCACTGATGAGTTCAATAGTTCATGCACTGTGAAAAGGCAGGACCTGGTTGGAAGTGGCATGTCACTGAAGACATGTGTTTGGAAGGTATATACCCCTTCCTGCATCTTCCTTTTGTCTCTGCTGCCTAGCAGCTATGATGTGAGCAGCAGCTTTCCTCTGCCAGGTCTTTTCATTGGCTGTTTCTGCCTTGGAGCTGACCAATCAAGGACTGATCCCACCAAAACTGTGAGATAAAACAAACCTTTCCTCATTTAAGTGGAAGGTATGAGGTATTTTGCTGATTAACAGAGATGATTAAAGGAATGTGCAGCTTTTCTCATGTTGGAGCCATCACTTGGGCCTGTCCTAGATATTTGAGTTACACTTATTCTGTAAACGACTCTTCTTCTGTGTTAGCCACAAATCTGTTTGCTCATCTCACTTTGTCCCTGACTGCCTTCTCAACTTTAATTCCCTATCTCCTGGGCCCATCATTAACCAGCAAACACACGCCCAGATTTTTCCTGTTGTTGCCATTTGTTTTCCTGTTACAGACAGCTACCAAAATGCCCTCCACACTAAATAATCCCCTGTCAAAGAATACTTTCTTCATACCCAAGTTAACAGCTCACTCATCCTTGAAGCCGCCTTCTTTTTTAAATTTGGATTAGTACATGTTTTCAGTACATAATGATGACATGTATTGTAGGGAACTGGTACATGTACATAACTCATCTCCATGTTCTCCCCTTCACTCCCCACCTTTTGTATTGCCAGCATCAGCTTCATTTATTTATCTTATAATTACATATAAAGCTAATTATCATACATGCAAATTAACAACCAAAGGTTAAATTGAAAAGCTAACCCAATAAATGAGATAATAGTTGACTATTTTCTGTGCCGATGATAACATTGATTAAATCTTCCAACTTGAACTTGAATTCATAGCATCTGGTGTACACTTGGGGATTATTAGTGTTAAATAAGATTAATAACTCTCTAAGCTGAGATCTCATTCTCCAGGTGCTGGTACTATGTTTGATATATTTTATTTATGACTTGTTACACATTTGTTTTCATTTTTTGAGAAAATGAGGATTTTTTTAACTATATATAATACATATATTTTTTTTTCGTGCCGGGGATCGAACTCAGGACCTTGTGCTTGTGAGGCAAGCATTGTAACCACTGAGCTAAATCCCCAGCCCCCTAAACTATTTATTTTAAGCCCACATTTCTACTGCTGTTGCCTATGAACTTCACCTATGTTAAATCATATTCAGTTCCTGTCTTGATGCTCTGCTACTGTACAGTAAAATTGATTGATTTTTATCACTAGAAAAATTTGCCATCGATGAAGAGATAAAGATAAAAAACTTGAACAGTACATTGTCCTATCTGACTCAGCCTGAGGTAGAGAATTTGTTGTAATTATACTCAAAAACTTGGAAAATCTGGCTGCTAATAGTGATCAGACTTTTATTCTCTCTGTGAGTCAGTTAACTCACAACATCTCTAGAGTTTAACATCTGACAAAAACATGGAAACGATATTAACAGAGCTTCATCTGGCCTCCCAATAGATAATCATAGTGTCTTCTTTTCAGAAAGAATGTGCATAAACAAAGCCAGTTGATTATAAGTCTATTACCATAGAATTATTCCCTTTCCATTTTCTTTCAGCTCTTCTCATTACTTCTGGATTTTTGAGGAAGGAGACGGCATTTGGGGATAGTACTTTTCAATAAACTCTCTAACCTTGCTAAGTTTCCATTAAAAAAAAAAACATAACAAAGCTTCAAGTACAAGACCTTTAGGAAAACAATAGTACACAAAACAAATATAATAGGGTTTTTTTTATTTGTACTAGAATTATTTTTATAAAAAGCATCTGCATATAATGATTTTGGTTTTCCATTCAAACTTCTTCTAAAATAAATTTGAAGTAGTAATGGAAAACTAGTTGGAGGACAATACTAAGTCCATAGGAAAAATTAAGTACATAGGGGAAGATATGTAACATTTTAAAAGCATGGATGATATTCTCTATGATCATAAATATTAGTCTAAAAAGGTCTATCCTAGGGGTTGCTCCACATGCTATTTGCAGAAAGCTTGGCAGAATAAAAGTAAAGTCTTGGAATAGATTCAAAAAACTAGTACATACCCCAAATTTAAAGACCCAATTAAAAAAAAAATAAAGACCCAATTAAAAAATGAACATCTGAAATGAATATGCACTTCTCAGATGAAGAAGTACAAATGGCTCATAAATACATGAAAAAATGTTCAACATCACAGGCCATTCAATAAATGCAAATTAAAATAGCACTGAGATTCCATCTCACTCTAGAAAGATAGGTTACCATCAAGAAATCAACTGATAAATGCTGGTGAGACCGTGGGGAGAAAGGAACATTTCTCCATTGTTTGTAGAACTATAAACTGATACAACCACTATGAAAAACAGTATAGAGATTCCTCAAAAAACTAGAAATAGAAATCCATTTGATGCAGCTATTCCTCTTCTATATATCTTCCCGAAAGAGTTAAAGACATCATACCACAGTGATGTATAAATACCCCTGTCTATGGCAGCACAATCCATAATAGCTAAACCTTGGAAACAGTCTGCATATCCATCAACAGATGAATGGATTAAAAATGTTAAAAATGTGGTATTTATACATAATGAAGTATTATTTTGCCATAAAGAAGTCATTTGTAGGAAAATGGATGCACCTTGAGACCATAGTGTTAAGTGAAGTAACTTAGACACACAAGCTTAAATATCACACGGTTTCTCTTAATTTCACATGGTTTCTCTCATATGAAAAACTATATTATATATAGTAATATATATATATTACAAAATCAAATACAGATAACAGGAAAACAGAGAAAGAAAACATATATACTAATCCAGTGTTCACAGCATACCTTGACTTAGTACAATTATCCTACATGTTTTATATGTTCTTTGGCCTATTAGTCTGGTTTTCAATCTGTATATATGATAATTAACTGTATAAAGTCTTATAAGATAAATAAATTAATAAATATGATGCTGAAAAAAATAACAGTAGGGTGGGGGGTGCAAGAAGGGAGTTGAAATGTGCTACGTACATGTACCAGTCCCCCTACAGTGAATGTACTCATTATGTACCATAAACATGTAATAATAAAAATTAAAAAAATAAAAAAATCTTTAAAAAAGAATAAAGAATAGTAAATACCCTTTTAAAAAAGCAGAATGGAAAAAAAAAAGAAAAAAAGAAAAAATAAAGCAGAATGACTTACTGCTCTCCACATAGGTTTTTTTTAAGCTTTTGCTAGTGTCCTCTTCATATACACATGTCCTTATTTCAAATTTCTACTAAATATAGACCACCAGCAAATAAGATATAAAACATGCTCTAACTCACCCTAAATTCCCCATGTTAGTTACATCATGTGCACAAATCGATTATATATAAATAGATATATATAATCTATTTATATTATATATGTGTAGAGAGAGAGAGAGATTTTAGAAACTAGATTATAAATTCCTTGAATGCATACTTAGAAAATATCTGAGTATAATTTGAAGGTGCCTATTGATTCCAACTACACTGACAACAATTCAGGAGAAAATAAATTCAAGTGATATAAGTCTGTTCATCCACTATCTCTTATAAAATTTTATATAAGACATTGCAAACAGAGTTCAGTTGAAAAGGTACTCACAAGTCTAGTCTTCAATCCATGTGATATTATTTAGAAGCTAGAAGGGACTTAAGAGGTATGCAGAACCTGCCAACTATTTCATTCAAGAAAATTGAAGTCTCTAAGTAAAGTAAGACTGCAGATCTAAGTGATCAAAGTTCCTAAAATAATCCAAAACTTTTAGAAATACAAAAGAACATAATTCCCAGTTTAAACTGCTTTTTCACTGTAGGATTATTCACTAAGTATCTATTGAAGATTTGCTGTATATGTGCCAAGCTTTCAAAATAATTATAGGAACTCACCTATAACCTGCTTCAAGTCCAGGAGCTACTATATGTTACTACTAACACTGGGAAAAGAAATATCAAAAGACTTTTAGAGTTGTTTTAATAGTAGAACACCATGTAAAATATTCAAACCTTGTGATACAAATCCTTTATCTTGAGAAAAGCTAGCGAGTCACCCAGATGCTAGCTATAAACATCTTCTGAAAGATCCACCAATAACCTGAGCATTATGCCAACTTAGGGTGTTTATGTTTCTAACATTTCAAGCAGGTAAAATAGTACATTTCTATGGTAGATTTATTTCAAGAGTTAGCAAAATTGCCAACCTTCTATCTCTAAAGGCTAGTCTGAAGTTAACTGTCTCTTTAATGCAGGCAGAAACCACCTAAACATTAACATCATTTCTACTAACAGTGAATTTATATTCAGTTCAGTTATTCCTGTAGCTTTTCATCACCATTATTCAACAGATATTGCTCCAGTCTATCTTTCTGAACACATTTTCTGATCTATACCTTCCAAAACTAATGTATTCATAATGATGATATCAATATTTATATATGGGAAATTTATATGTGATGTATAAACTATGGCTATTTTCAAATCTCGTTAATTATATATGTGGATAACAAAGATATGTGTGTTTTTGTATTAGAAAAACAAAACATAGGTTTGGGAAATTTTTTTTAAACATTAATATGACAACTTGGAAAAATGGTAAATCTAAGTGTATCAATCAGTGCTTACTAGAGAAAACAGATTTAATGTAAGATACACGGATACACAAGAATTTATGAAATTGGCTTACAATGGCCACATAAAGTTGGGTGTGGAGGAGTACAAAAGGTCTGTCTGCGCACTGAGGGTCCAGAGGATCTAGTTAAAGGCCTGGAGCTCAGCGTACCGTCCCGTATGCATCTGTATCAGGGGGCTGAAGGGTCTGCGCCCAAAGGCTGAAGGGTCAGTGCTGGAGGCTGGAGGGTCTACGCTAGAAGCCGTGAGACCAAGGTTAAAGCAAAGACTGGAGCTCCTCCAAAGAAAACAGAAGCAATTCTTCCTCCTTTGTTTCCCTTTTATACCATTCTGGCAATAACCCTCTCTATGGTGTGTCTCCCACACCCAGAACTACACTGAGCCAATTCAATCGGGCGTTACTTATTCAAGTTGACACAATCAGTCACCACCACACAAAGAGAGAAAACAAACTTGTAGAACCAACTGGAGATGTTCTTCTCATTGTAGTTTAAACAAAATTCCAGCTAAGATTAACTAAGATTATTGTATATGGATAAAGTGAAAGAGAGAATTAAGGTAATTGTGCAAATACATTAGAACGCCAACCCCGGTCACAATTATGTTCCTATTTCCTTGTATAATTGCCTCCAATCTTCAACATATTTTATATGTGTAGAGTGCACTAAATAAAATTTTGCCCATATCTTGAAATGATTCAAAATAATTCGATCTTCCTCTGAAAAAGTTTAGAAGTGTGACTAATCATTGGGCAGATTTGTTTGCATTCGTAATTTTTTGTCACTGCCATATACAACGCATTTATACCTAATTTTGATACTTCAGGTTTAATTATCAGTATTTACCAATTTTTAAAAGTCCTACCAGCATTTATTATTGGTTCATTTCTTGGTAATAGCCATTCTTTCTGGAAATGAAATTTCAGGGCTGTTTTAATTGCATCTCTCAAATGACTAATGATGTTGAACATTTTCTCATATATTTATTTGCCATTTGTACTCCTTCATCTGAGACATGTCTATTTATTTCAGATGCCCATTTTTGGACTTGTTCTTTAACTTTGCAAGGTCTGATGCCTTTGAGTTCTTTATATATTCTAGCTATTAACTCTTCAAAGAACAGCTGACAAAGATTTTTCCCACTCTGTGGGTTGTCCCTTCACTCTGTTGGTGATTTCTTTTGTTGTGCAAAAGCTTTTTACTAAGATGAGATCCAAATTGTTAATTCTTTGTAATGTTTCCTATGTGGTCTGGGTTTTGTTCATAAAGTCTTTTCCTACACCTACTTATTCAAGAGTTCTACCTAGTCTATCCTCCAGGAGATTTAGTGTTTCTGTTTTAGTATTTAGATCTTTGATCCATTTCAATTTTAGTTTAGTGCATGGTGAGAGACATGGGTCTAGTTTTAGTCTTTGGCATATGTGAAAGCCAGTTTTTCCAGAACCATTTATTAAAGAGACTACCTTTCTTCCAGTGGAGATGTTTGACCTCTGTCAAAGATAAGGTGACTGAGTGTGTTTGGAGCTGTTTCTGCATATTCTATTCTGTTGTACTGGTTGGGCTGTGGGGAAAAAAGGAACACTTCTCCACTGTCGACGAAGTGTAGACTGGTGCAGCCACTGTGGAAATCAGTGTGGAGGGTCCTCAAAAAATTAAAATTAGCAGTTCCATTTAACCCTGCTCTTTCCCTCCTTGGTATTTTTCCAGAAGAACTAAAAGCATTATACCACAGTGATATGTGCACAGCATGTTTATAGCAGCACAATTTATAATAGCTAAATCTTAGAAATAGCCCAAATTCCCATCAATTGAGGAATGGATAAAGAAGATGTGTTTTTTTTTAATACAGTAGAGTACTATTCATACATAAAAAAGGATAAATTTCAGACATTTCTAGGTAAATGGATGCATCTCGAGATCACACTCTTAAGTGAAATAAATCAGACACACATGAGTAAATACTCCTTGTGAATATATATGCAAATACCCATAACAAAACGCTACTAAACTCAACATACCAGTGTATTAAAAGAATTATACATTATGACCAATTGGAAACCATCTCGAGAATACAAGAGTGGCTCAGCATTTAAAAGAAAAGAGTGATCCATACAATGTATCACATTAAGAGGATGAGGGGGAGAAATACATGATCATCTCACCTTGTATGGAACCAGCATTTGAAAAAAGCCAAATCCTATTGCTGGAGAATGTAATTCAGTGGTAGAGCACTTGCCTAGTATTTTTGAGTCCCTAGTTCAATCTCCAACACTGAAAAAAAAAAGTCTCTTTACACGATAAAAACACATAATCACATAATAAAGTAGAATCAAAGAGAACTTATTCAACATGATAAAGGGAATTTATTTAAAAATAAACCCAGTACTGACTTCATAGCTATTGGACAAATGCTGAAAACTTTCCCTTTAAGATTAGTAAGAAGATAAGGGTGTTGCTTTTACCACTGCTACACAGAGTCATACTGGAAATTAAAATCAGGGCAAATAGGCAAGAAAAAGAAATAAAAGAAATCCAAATTAGAAAGGAAGACTAAAGTTGTCACTACTCACAGAAGATTTAGCCCTATATGTAAAAAAAAAAAATTGAAAGAATCCACAAATATTCTGGTACAGCTAGTATGCAAATTTAGGAAAGTTGAAGGATACAAGATCAACACACAGAAATCAATTGTGTTTCTATAAATTAGCAATGAAAAATTCAAAACTCAGATTAAGTAAACAATTCCATTCACAATATCATAAAAAATAAACTTAGAAACAAATTTAACTAAGGAGGTGTAAGACTACACTGAAAACTATAAAACATTGTTGAAATTAAAAACATACAAATAAAAGGCAACCTGTACGCATGGATTGAAAGATTTAATATTAAGATGGCAATATTTCCAAAGTAATGTACAGATTCAATGCAATTCCTGTCAAAACACTGATGGTCTTTTTTGCAGAAATAGAAAAACTGACCCTAAAGTTCACATAAAATTGCAAAAGACCCTGAATAACCAAAATAATATTGTAAAAGCAGGGCAAAATAGTGATTTATAGTCAATTGATTTTTGGAAAAGGCATAGAGATTTTTCAGTAGGGAAAGAATGTATCTTCAACAATCTTACTGTAACAACTGAACAAAGATATGATTTTTGGATCCTACCTCATACCATACATAAAACTGACTCCAAATGGATGAAAGAACTATGTATAAGAGCTAAAACTCTAAAATGCTTAGAAGAACATATATGAATAAATATTAATGACCTTAGACTTGATGACAGATGTTTAGATGTGGTACAAAAATATAAATAACAAAAGAATGGAAAAATAGAACTACATCAGAATTAAAAATTTGTGTGTTGGGGCTCGGGATTTAGCTCAGTGATTAGAGTGCTTGCCTTGCAAGCACAAGGCCCTGAGTTCAATCCCGGGCACCACAAACAAACAAACAAACAAAAAAAAACAAAACAAACAAAAAAAAAATTTATGTGTTAAAGGATAGCACCAAAAAAGTGAAAAGACAATGTACAGAATAAGAGAAAATATTTTCACATCATATATCTGATAAGGGTCCAATAGCTACCATTTGTATGTGTATCAACAACAAAAAGAACACCCAGTTTAAAAAATTGGGAAAGGACTTGAATAAATATTTATCCATATACCAAATATATGCAAATAGTCCACAACACCACAAAAACTGTTCAAATTTAATAGTCTTTATATAAAAACAAAAAATAAAACATCAAAAATAAAAACAGCAAATAAAAACATCAAAAAATACTCAAAAAAAACCTGAAAACAAGTGTTAGGATATTGAGAAATTTGGAACTTTATACATTTCTAGTATATAAAATGTTGCCACTGTGAGAAATATTTTGTTTTTTTTCCAGTTAAAGAAAACTAAAGAGAATTATATTACCCAGCAATTCCATTTCTATGTTTGTACACAAAAAGAACTGGAAACAGGTATTCAAATACTCATATGCAGATGTTCATAATAATATTGCTAACACTAGCCAAAAGAGGGGGGAAAAAGTTTCCATGGATGGATGAATAAAAATGTGATAGATCCATACAATGGAAAACCATTCAATTGTAAAAAGGAATGAAGTATCAATACATACTCCAAAGTGGATGAACCTTGAAAACAGTTATGCCATGTGAAAGGAGCCAGACATAAAATGTCTTATAACGTATGATTCTGTTTACACGAAATATCTAAAATAGGTAAATTGACAGTGACAGAAAAGTGATTAGTGTTACCACATCTTGAAGAAGGTGGAATAGAGGGGAACCGTTTAACGAGTATAGGGTCTCCTTTGGGCTGATGAAAATGTTTTAGAACTAGATAAAAGTGATGATTGCTAATATAATAAATGCCTCTGAATGTACACATTAAAGCAGCATTGTGTTATGCAAATTGTATCTCAATTTTTAAAGCTGTCCATTGAGATCTTTAATTTTTTTTTAAATTACATGTCAGAAAAAACCTCTCACATTCTCACAATATCCCATTCTCAAAATATCTAAAAAATGAGTTCCTCATTTGTCTGAACTCTGTCTTGTTGCTATTGTTGTTGGAATTCTTGAAGGGATAGGGGAAAGGAGCAGCCCATCTTCGTAGACTTTGCACTGTGTATTTTCTTATTTTTACTTAATCCTTAACTCAAGATGCAGTAGTTAATGAACTGACTGAACCCAAAGCAATCCTGAGCCTTGCAGCATATATGTGACAAAATAGAAGCACTAATTTGAGATATACTTCAAAACTCCAAATACCATTTGAATAAATTCTCGGCTTATTGTGTGTTAATGTAATAATTCTGGGTGAAAACATAGTGTTTTTTACTTCTCTTGGATTCCCTTACCTCACATTGGAAATAAGGTAGGTGTTTTGAAAGCCATGTTTGGTGGGTAACCTTTCTTCTCTTTTAAAAATAAGTAAATTTAAACTGGAATCTTCTATATCAATGAAAAAAATTTGGAGTGTTTTTAAACTCTTGGTCCCAAAAACGTTTTAAATAGGAACTGATTTGTGCTACTTTGTCCTGAGTTGGCCAGCATTCTTAGTTAGACAATGGAAATGTTTAAGGTCATTGCTTATATCCAGTATTACTGAAGGACAACTATTAACTTAGATATTTAATCTTTAAAATCACACTCCTTAGAAGCGCCACGATCATTTAACCAAACTAGACACAGCTTTAATGAAAGGAGAACATTTATTTACATACTCATGGTCTTAATTCTCAACACATCTTTAAAACACAAACTTGACAGTTTTTGAAAAGATGCTTTGTTTCAATTTAGAACTATAAAAACACTCGTACTGTGCTGTTTCCTTTCAAAAAATGAATGTAGGGAAATTTTTTCTGTTTAAATAAATGCTATTGTTTTATTGCCAATTTTTCTTTAAAAGTACCCGGTAATGAATCCAACAACCTTATTAGTCTTTTTAATCAGTTAAGAACATTGTCAAAACTTGTTACAAATTCCTATGCACTTTGTGAAAATTCTTCCATTTCCAGTCATTTTTTTGAACTTGTAACTACATATCTGACAATTATTTCCAGAATGTTGCTTCACATTATATAGTTCATTATATTATGATGGAATTTCCTTAAAACAGAAAAAAACATGTTTCTTTGTTGTCATTTTATGAAATTGATGATAAATTCATACGACGTTCTCTCAGTATTTTTTCCAACTTTTAAGTCTGTATGAGACTATTAAATGGCACATTAAATATTAACTCCACTCAGTTGTAACCACGTGGAAATACTTGCATATTATTCTTTTTGCAGTCTCAACAGAGATGGATCTTCTCAGAAACAAATAATTCTACAGTTTATTTAAAAGTTAGCAGTAACATTCCACTCATTTATGCCAATCTTATGGATAGTCTAGTAGGTTGTACATTTTGATTTCAAAAATTTCAGCCTGATTACTTGAAATACAATATCCAAAAATGTTTTGTGGTTTTAATGCTCAATTAATCTGTCACTGTAAGAAACATAAAACTAAAATGTGACTTGAAAATCAACACTAAAAAATTTTCAAAATGTTGGGTGCACAAAATTAGTGCCTAACAGAATTATTAATCATGTGTATTCCTCAAAAACATTGTCCATTACTTCAGCCTGTATACATATATTTTCTATTTTTCCCTGCTTTGATTTACAATCATCTATTTATCACCTATGGTATAATCATATACATATATATATATCTTTGAGTTTAAATAAATAAATATATATATATATATAAACTCAGAGAGTCTTCAGAACATATTCAACACTCTTTCTCATTTGCCTCAGTACAGAAAGTTAGAAAATGAGATTGACAAATTTGAATTTATTCATTATCATTCATTTAGCCACAAAATACTGAGGTGTTCTGGTCTTATGCTTTAATCAATACTGTATGAACTATTCTGGGGAATAGAAATGGAACAGGACCTCTGTTCTCTGCTTCTGCATTATAGGGAGCATTATAATTATTCCCCCTAGATAAAAACTGGGTTGGTGTTAATGGTGATAAACTATAATGCTAAAACAAGAAAAGAAAAACAAGAAATTTAGTTCCTAAATACTAATTTTGTACAGATATTTTCAGCATGTAGAGTACGAAAGGCCCACTATCTCAAATCTTGCTTCTAAAGAAATTGAGGACAATTAAAAAGATGAAAGTATACTAATTTAATTTCAGAAAGGTAGAAAATTATCCCACAAGTTGCCTCCAGAAGATATCAACCATTTCTAGCACACACAGACCCCTCCTTTTTCGGTAAGCCATTAACTTTCCCAACTAGAAGAAAATCTCCACATTGTATATGGCTTAAAATGTTTTACCTTGAATGTTATAAACTCACAGTCCTTCACTGCCAGGTAAATAACATGCCATCAATCAACACTAGTGATGAAAGTCAAGTATGAAAAGGCAGGAAGACATACTGCATTTGTAAGAAGCTGAGTCACCATCCATCATTTGTCTTTGACAAATGTAGCAACTAGTAGCAACTGTATCAGATTGAGGGGTGAAAGGAGAAGGAGAAGAGAAAGAATTTGAAAATAAACAATATTAAAACCAACAAAATGCTGCAGGAAAAATATAGCTTTAAAAATGCTAGGAAAGATAATCATGCTTTGAGACTAAAATCAACAAGTCTTTGTGCAACAAAGTTTGCTTTTTACTAAGTATTACAAAAGACAAAAGAATGCACAATTTGCAAAAAACAAAGGCTGTGTCTCAAAAATTTTAGCTAATCACTCACTTTATTTCTAATAGTGTTTGTCAATGTTTCCCATAACAACATACTGTTAAAGTTACAAAAGCTTTTCCAATCTCTAGCAAACTCCGACTCTAGAAAATCCCTGTAACATATCACTATGCAAACTATGGTTAGGAGTGTGGTTATTACAGGTAAACTTGGTATCACAAAGCGTATATTTTAAATAATATAGGAAATGCAATTGTCTGCATTCCAATTTTATGAATCATGGATTAGCTTTAAAAGAGCTACAAAAATCCACTCTATTTAGAGATTAAAGAGAGTAGCAATTAGATTGTCAACATTACAAACTGCAAATCTGTGTTTTAAAAAAAGGCATTTCAAAGCAATGAAATAGATCATACTCCATTTGTGTTTATTATGCTCACTTTTTGAACTCACTGAAAGAAGATGACTGAGAAATTTCTTGTAATTTCTAGAGGGGAAAATGTTGCAACCACCATTGTATTCTCACAGACTGTTTCTCTCCAAAATGCCAAGAATATATTAAATACTTACAATATGTAGTCTACCATAAACTACAGAAGTTGAAGATGAGCTTCTTCAAGAACAGAATCAAAGGAATGTGTAGACCAACTCAACTTGTGCTGAGAATACTGGCTTAGGACCAAATACCTAGTGTACCTACTTGCAAAGACAGGATGCACTGCAGAAGCGAATGCTAAAGGAAATGCTTGAACTTGGGCCAGGAGAGATAATATAGCCAGAGAACAAAAGCCAAACTTTTGAGCCAAACAGCCTAGTGCCAATTAATCTTTCACGGTGTAAGTGAGACAGTTTACTGTGTAAGCGAGACATATATAAACTTATGAACAAAAAGAAAAAAAGCCAAAAAGAATTTCACCATTTTACCCCAGAATTGGGGTTAGCATGGAGTAAAGAAAAAGAAGTAAAAGAGAATTTGTCCAGAAGAAAAAGAAACTTCTGTCTTTCAAAGAAACTGAAATGGCCCTGAAGTCAAAAAGGAAGTTTACGGTGCACATATCGCTACAGTGGGAACAAGTTAGAGACAGAAAAAAACTCTCTGAATGAAACCAGAAGCCCCACTGACACACAAAATGTAAAGTCTATGATTTTATTCCCACGATGAACACAGCCACTAAGTAATGAATCATTCAAGGTCAAAGTTGAAGTCTAATTTCAATAAATTGATACGTGTTAACACTTTATTCTTTATTTTTTAAGCGTAACGTATCATTTCGGAGCATTGGTTTTTACCAAAACAAAAAGATCTTTAATGCAATTATTTCACAAGCTATTCCTAAGTATAATCACAATTGTGCTAAAAGACACAAATGTGCCAAGTGCTGAGAATTATCCCCATAACATTCTGGGGATAAAAACTATTTCCGTTGTCCTTTCAACATTTCTTTATTGCTCCCTCTTAAATGAAAACATGAGCAT
This sequence comes from Hystrix cristata, assembly GCA_004026905.1. Lineage (NCBI taxonomy): Eukaryota > Metazoa > Chordata > Mammalia > Rodentia > Hystricidae > Hystrix > Hystrix cristata. The sequence goes on along the minus strand of PVJO010002529.1, from coordinate 119,324 downwards.
ATGGGCAGAGTACTTGTTTAGTGTTTTTATTCTAGTCACTGTATTCAAATACATTTGACATAAGCCAGAACTCTGAAACTAATACAAACAGAACCGCCACTTTCATTACTCTTGCCAAAATCTCGGAGAAATCAATGAAATTGATTATTTCGTACCAGGATTTTTTTCTGTGAAATGTGCCAAGAAGAAAACAGACATACTCCCATCTTCTCCTAAGGAGGACAAACATGTGAGTTTTTATTTCTGTAAACTTGTTTTCTGTGTAACACTTACCTTCCATTAATGAGCACTGTATTAGGAAAACGTTTTACCATCAGTCAGATTTCACAGGCTTCGCCTCTACCCCCCACAGTCAGTAATATCCTCCCTGTAAGTTGTAACAACCAGCGTTTGCCAAATATCCTCAGGGGGACAGAATCATCCCAGTTGAGAATTAATATTTCAGTAAATGCTGAACGTCTTAAGCTTACCACTTGAGTGATGACAGAAATTTAGGCTATTTAGTTATAATTCAGGAGATAAAATGAGACACCAAGGGAATGGGCACATGCACACTTCACTGGTCTTGCATTAGTTACCCCAAATGGGCCATTTTCTCCCCTTCTTCTTTTTCTCCAAAAGGAACATGGAATTATGTATAAGGTAGGATATCGAAGGGTGGCTAGCTAAGACAAAAATTCTTGACTCCGTCTCTGGTGGATTATTGTTGAGAGATCGCACCTGAGGGAACCAGAATGAAAGTGGGGGAATGAAACAAATACAGAAGGCAAAGAGCCAAGCAGGATGTGGTTCTACTTGCAGACTCCTTTCAGCCTACCATCAGGAGAGACTTCGAACTTAAAAACGGCACCACAGATTAAGTCCTGTCTAAAGCGAGGCAGGAGACCTGACTGGAGACAAGGGGCTGGCCTTCTGCACCCACATCAGTCAGCCACTGGGGACAGACCCCAGCCAATGGCACGCCCACGGCCGGGGCAAGACAGCACCCTGGAAATTCTTCAAAACTGCCCCTGCGGGCAGTTGCAGGACGGAAGCCCAAGGGTAAAGGTAGTTGGAGGCACCAAGACTGTCCATTGCAGATGATTTTCGGTAACAGCAGATGAACGAAAGCCTGACTCCTCACCTACAAGGTGCTCCAGCAGGTCTTGCCCCTGGCCAAGGCTTGGAGGGGTTCTTGATGCCTGCTGCCTGATGCCGAGCACTCACTGGACTTAAGGTGTCACGAAAAAATAGCTTGTATTTATACGACGTGTGATAGAAACAGAAAGTGAATGTTTAAATTTTTAAAAACCATAAAGAGGGGAGGAGAAAGGGATGTAAAAAGAATTAAGATGTGTTACATGTATCTCCAACTCCTCATGAGAAATGTGATATTTATGTACTTAATAATAAACATAAAATCATTTAAAATATTATTAGATTAAAAGACACATTGCCATTAATCCACTTCAAAACACTCCCATTTACTTCAAAATGCTTATCCCATCCTTCTTGCTACTTTTTGAAACAGTACTCGAAGTCCTCATTTTTGAGTGTCTTTAGTTGCACTTTTGTGACTGCCTCAATGTCCTGGATTGGTTCAAAACGTTTGTCCTTCTTTGTCATTTTGACTTAGGACAGGAGCTGGAAGTCACGTGACGGCAGATCCAATTTTTATTTGACAGAAATTGCCATAAATGTAAACTGTAAATTGCTTCATGAAGTGGCAAGGACTATGGAATATGTATGTCTGAAACTAGAGGGAGTATTTTGAGAGGGATTAATGACATTGTATCTTTTACTGTAATAATTTTTTTTATTTTAAATATTCACTGTATTTTTATCACCAAAAAATGAAAAGTACACAAAAATCTGTGAAAATTTTGCAGAAAGACAATTTGATTTGTTCACTGATTATAATAATTTCTCATTACAATTTACAAAATTATATATTATCACTATTATAGTAAACCTTTATATATATAGTACGTATCTTCATTTAATGGCAAATAACTTATAAAATTTTACTTATTAAAAATAAAAGTACTTCAACATTTCTTTTGCTATTATAGTAGATTGATACTTTTTGAAAATTGAGTTTTGTTTTCATTTTCTTTTTGTTGTCTTAAACTGAGTCATCTCATGTCTTCACCTAATACAGTCTTGAAATGAACCAAAGACTAGAAAAACTTTCTTTATATTATATCTAACAATATTGACTGGATTACGAATTAATAGGGAAAATTTCTGAAATATTTATTGTTCCTTATTTAAAAAAATAACAATAACCCAATGCACGTTAACATATACATTTTCATTTTAAATGGCTACATTTTTAAAATAATTAGTGCAAAAAGTGGCATTATTTTACATTTTTGCAAGTCGGTTTAATGTCTGGCTTATTAGAGAAGTTGAAAAGTTATTTTGGTTAAATTACATCAACAGAATCATTCTTGTGAAAAGAGAAGAATATTCCAATTGCTTTTTTCAGATAATTATGGATATTTTTCTTTACTACTATATCAAAACTTGACGATTAGTTTTAAAAGTGATGGGGAATCTTAATGTAACCATTATATGTAAAATGTACCAATACATGTTCTTGGTTTAAAATAAAATTTTTTAAAAAGTGATGGGGAATCTTAAACATTATCAATGAATTATTTTTGGGTTCTGCTATATTAAAATCCACTGTTCTGTCTTACAGTGTGAATTGTTCTTGTTTACTTAAGTATGATTTTGTGGCATCACGCATTGCTATGTGGATGATATTCAACCGCTGAGATATGAAGATCTTCTAAATGTCAACACAGTCCATTAATCAGTACCCAAGTATTACATTTAGTACCACCAGGGATCTTAGAAAAGTCTGTAGTAGAAAAGTTCACAGAAGCATAAACGAGTTTTCCAAAGTTTTAATTTTTGGTGGCAACAACAAATATTAATGGTTTTCCTTGAAATGACAAGCTCATTTTATTTTCAAGAAAAGTCTATCTAATACGCAACTGTGAACAGTTTGCCTGAATATCACAGTTTGTCCTCAAACAGTCACCCGAGGACTTCTCCATAAGGCACCTGTTTAATACAGTAAGCAGAGTTACTTTATTTATACTTCCCATTTCTTCCCATAGAAATATTAAAAAGATGTGTACTAGGGAAGTCAGATTAATAAAATCAATAATTCTTACTGCTATTCAAGAATATCCTTAAATGAAAATAGTGGTTTTATTGTTTGCTTCTTTGGTTTTGTTTGTTTGTTTACTTTTATCAGTACATGTTTGCAGTACATAATGATTATATTCACTTTCACCATAGGGGACTGGCGCGTGTACATAACACATTTCATTTCCTTTCTTTTTCCCTCCCTCCACCCCTCTTTTATTTTTCCAGTATCAGATTTATTCATTCATAAGAATTTACAAAGTTAATTATCATATACACCAGACTAACAAACCAAACTAACCAGACTAACAGACCAAAGAACGCATAAAACATGAAAGACAATTGTTAATACTCATGGAAGAGCCACAAAGAACACATTAGCTTAGGACTGAGGTTTGGTGCTGCCACCCTGATCCATGCTGAGGTGCCGGAGCTCTTACCCACTGCTCTTGCAACATTAGCATAAAGTAACAGTGAAAAGGTAAATACTGTGTTAGTGTTACCATAAAACTTTCACTCACAGATCCCCTATAAGCTACTCAGAAACTCTAGAAGGACAGCTCTCACTTCTCAAGTCTCTGTGACAGATGGCAAACCTTCCAAGATGCTCTCCCGTGGTTCTCAGGGCACTCTGATCTGCTGGCTTTTCTACATAAGGGCAGTGCTAACAGGGAACCAGACAACGGAGTTGAGGAAAATCCAACTTTGGTAACGTTGCTATCTCCATTCTCAATCCAGGACCTTGGTCTCAAGGAAAGAGCTGCGCCCCAGCCTTTCAATCTTGAATGTGTTTATAGAGAATTGACTTCAAATGGTGCAAATACGGGGGTCGAGGTGGGAAGAGAGAAGCCAAGAAACCAAGTATTTGAAGAGAATATATTGGCAGGATGGAGATGTTCAGGTGAGGAGTTACTCTGCACAGCCTGGTTAATATACAATCATGTCTTTTAGTCCATTATAGGCTAAAATATGAGTACCGGCTGGGACACAGGTGTGTACAGAAAAGTCATTTTGCATCCTTGTAGTCAAGTGTATGGCATATTACAGCTACCTTTAGAAGACAGAGTGCTAAGGAAATTTCTTCATGTCACTTTTAGGAACAATTAATCCCCAGAAGACTATTTGATACACCAGACATTGTCAATGCAATCTTTTAAGAGACTTTCATTAAAATATATATGAAAGGGGTAAAAGCTATCTCCTCTGGAATATACCTTTGCTTTTTTGAAATTACTGAGAGTTCCTATTTGACCCAGTAGATATTTTGGGATAATTTCCATGCCAAATCCATCCACTATACAGTATTTCAGCTATCTCTGGTTCATTGGTCACTGGGAAATGTGTGCAGAATCTTAGGTGAACGGCTATTACAGGATTTGTAACATTTATGATGTGGATTACATTTTAAAGTGATTTCACAGGCAGTGTGTAGGGGAGAATTACTGTGAAGCCAAATAAAAAGGCTCATGAATCTATAATCAGTAAATTCTGTTTAAATTAAACTGAAGAATAAAAGCATATATTAATAATAATGTAATAAATCATTTATTAATTGTACATAGAAAATATCGTAACTAGCAAAGAAATATTTTTTTCACATTCACCTATAAGCCGAAGTCTTAAGATTTAAAGGTTATTCTTTCTGTTATTCAAGAAGCTTTGGTCATCCAAACAACTGCTTAAAGAATTTAAAGAGAAAATTTTCCTTAATAAATGATACCAAGTTTTGCTAAGCCTAATATCCTCAGAATTCCTATGTTTGTTTGACAAGGAGATCCAGGGGCAAATGATCTTATTTCGAGTTCATTTTGTTTTTTTACCCTCCAACCTCTCTACCAAGCTCTGCAACAGTAAGGGGAAGGTATTAATTTTCAGTCATTTCAAATAAAAATTGGATTTTCTTAAGCAATTATCTATTTCAGAAAAATAACGAAACTAGATTTGTTTTCTTATTTATTTCTTTGTTTCTATTTGTAAATGTAAACGAAGTCTAGATGTCTCATTTCTATTTTACAATATAATTTAGGAATGAAACTACTTAAATGTATATTTGGCTTAATAAATATATATACTTAACATACTAATCAAGGTTTCACTTTGTATTTGACAGTATTTACAGAATTCTAGGTTAGCTGCAAATTGTCTAACTTGAATCTTTTGATATTGTGAGTCTTGATGTTCTTGCTGTGGAAATAAATCTTTATCCCAACAGAACATTTCTTCAACTATTCTCTGAGGGTCTCACATTGAAATTGATTCAAGAAGGACTATCACAAGTTTGTAGATGGCTGATCACCATAGTCTCTAGAGTAGTCTTCAAAAGGAGACTTACACATAGTTTCTGAAAGGTTAGTATTTTCCCAAGAGAGTGAACTCTATCTCACTGGTTCTGCGTGAAGACAATTTTAAAAAAAAGAACCTCTACTGAGTTAACCATAATATTGCTAAAATAACTGAGTTAGCAGTTAAAGAAATAGAAATCCCTTTTGTGAGAAATATGAATTGATTTTATTACATTTCTTGACTCTGTGTAGACTAGTAAAGTTAATAAAATAGTATTTTTTTCCAGTAGATCAATATATCCTTGGTTATTCCTTGTCACGAGAAGTAAATGCAGAAGAATATCATTACCAACCTCTGTTTTTCCATGTTATCAAAATATAAAAAGTTATGTCACTTCAAAAATTACCAAATTATATGACATCTTGGTGTTCAATTGGTTTTGACCTACTAAATCTGCTTAAATAAGTGACTTGATAATTTCAACCATTAATAACATCTCACTAAGTTCAACAAGAAATGTGACTGAATCACAGTGGATTTCCACTTTACTAAGCTCATTTTCATTCTTTCATCCACATATGACCCAAAGGGCTTCCTCTAAAGAGATTGGTGAGTCCCATCCTGAGGACTACTGAAGTTAAATCTCAAAAATAAAAGATGAATATACGGTCACCATTGTCGTAGCTGACAGTCCGTATTCATTCAGGACCACTAAGAGGAAGGACATAAGTACCATGTGAGGTAATATTCCGGAGGATATCAGCAGAACAATGATCTTGGCCTGAATTATACAATATAATTAAGTTAGAATACTGTTTAACCAATAAAAATTAAAGCAATGTCTCAAGAAAATTGAAAGAGAAGGAAAAAAGATCATTTACAAATGATCTTTGAACAACGAACGAGACAGAACACATCTTCGTGTTAAAGTCCAAAGAGTAAGCCCTCCACCTTAGTGATGTGTTCAGGAAAACATGAAAAAAAAAAAACACTTGATTTTTATCTGTCAAAAAATCTAGACAAACAGGAAGTGGTTTATTCAGTGAATCACATGCCTGTTCTTTATGAATTTTTAAAATGTATTGCATATAAATTAACAATATCTGTCCTGATATTCTTGACTATAATTTGCATTTGGCCATTTGTTGTTCTTTCTTAGCTACTTCATTCATGTTCATGTATAATTCGCTTTTATATATTTTTAAAGAAAGAGTTTCTCAACTATATTAAAAATTCATATATCAATGTTGTCAGAATAATAGCACAAATTATGAAATAGTGTCTTTTAAGAGGAATGTTCCTCTTAATAATAGTGCTATTTAATAATAGTTTTTTAGTACACTAGGTACTAAAGTAACTTTATGTAGTTGTGACTTAATGCTGCATCTGTGTGGTTGTTTACATTGCTCATTGTCATAAGCAAAAGGCACAATGTATTGTGTCTAGTAAGCTTGTGGAATGGCCTGTAAGTTTGTGTAATTTTGGATAAATTTTAACAAAAATCTATAATAATAGTTTTTTATTACCAGTTATGGCTACTTAAAGGTACCTGTAAAGGATAATATGCTCTTATATTCAGATTTTTGGGAACAGCCATATATGCTTTTTCAATATTATCACATGGACACCAATTGGTGTTAAAGTGATAAATGACAAGTTTTTAACTATCCTTATTTTTTTGCTCTTATTTTTAATGCAAGCCTTAATGCAAGCCTATTTTGTTCTCATACAGTCAGGTCCATTTTTTATATGAGAACAACATACAATGTATGTTACAATATTAATACATTCATAAACACAAAAAGAAATAAGGTATAAATATTGGAAAAAAGAAAAAAATTATCATTTGCAAACTTTTCTCATTATTCATTTAGATATGCGATCCAATAAAAAATAATTTTATAAAAAGGTACAAAATTTCATCAAAGTGACTAGATTCTATATCATCAGATAAAAAATCAATAGTTTCCCAACAATCTATTTATTATTAACTGGAAAATGTAACAGAGAAAATCTTACAATAGTAGTAAAAAACAGAAAATGAAAAACAATCAACAGAAAATAAATTTTTATACAAAAAAAGGACAAATTTTTCCCATAAATACAAAAAGGGGTGAACAATTAATATGATACAAATATTTTAGTTGAGAAAATTTATTATTGCATGAAATTCAATTCTCCCATTAAATTCATAAATTCTATGTAATCTTAAACTTCAAACAGGATGTTTCTAAGCAGACTGACAAATTCTTAGGTTTATCTATATGAGAAAAACAAATAAATGTAATGAAAGTGTTGAAAATGAGCAGAATAAGTGGGTATATGGTTTACCTTGTATCAATATAAAGCTCTGAGAATTAACAGACAGATAAAGAGATTAGTAGCCAACCGACAAAAAATCCAGACATGTATATAGTCTTAGATTATAATAAAGATGGAAAACGACTGCAGAAAACTCTGGACTAACTTATAAATTATAACTATCCTTCGAAAAACAAAGAATATTATTGTTAATTTACATAGTACTCTTCTAAAGCAACAAGCAACACCTAGCAGTCATGACAACAACAATAACAAAACATTGTTAAGTTGTATCATAACAGATCATCCATTGACAGATGGATAAAGAAAATTTGATCCATAAATAATACAATGAAATATTAAGCTTTAAAAAAAGAACAAAATTTTGCCACGTGTGAAAATATGAATAAATACAGAGGATGCTATGTTAAGCAAAATAAGCCAGTTATGCAAGGACAAATTCTGAACAATTCTACTTAAATGTTGGTATCTCAAACAGTCAACTCATAGAAACAGAGATTACAACAGCTGTTGCCAGGGCCTGAGGGTGGGAGAAATAGGGAGCTACTGTTCAATGGATGTAAAGTTTCACTTATATCAAATTGAATGCATTCTGGAGATATGCTAGACAACATGATGCCCATAGTTAACAATATGGTATTGTGAACTTCAAAACTTCAGAGAAATCTTTTATACTAAAAATAAAAAAAAAAGGTAGGGACACAGGCAATGCTCAGAGGTGTTGGGTATGTCTATTTCCTTGATTGTGGAGATAGTATCAGAAATATTTTCATATGCCCCAATTCATCAAATTGTACACATTAAATACCTGTATTTTTTCTGTATACCAATTATACCTTAATAAAGCTGCTTAAAAAAATAATTCACATGAAAAATGACACCATTCAAAAATTTTAAATCAAAAAGCAACAGATCAGAACCTTTGGAATGTATATAACAGAAAAAAATATAAATGCCTAAAATTAAAAGTATCTGTAAAAAAAAAATCACTAAGAAAATAAATAAGAAAAAAAGTAATGGAGAAGAGTTATGAACATACAAAGGCAATTCATACAAAAAGAAGTACACACAATCATAAACACACTAAAAACGATTAAACTTGCTAGAAATCAGAAATGCAAGGGAAAAGCATGAGATCCAGTTAAATACGTTTTACCCTGAAGCTTGACAATATTTCAAGATATATAGTATCTGGTGATGCTGAGAATTACAAAACAAGAACTTTTATAATAGAAGTTAGCTCAGACAGTATTTGCAACATTGATTTTGAAAGTTAATTTAACAATATCTATCAAAATAAAGAATATGTCATCCCTTGAACTCAATAATTCCAATTCTAGAAATTTATCTCACAGGAAAAACTTGTACGGGTGCCAAGATAAGGTCTAGGCAAGACTGAGACAGTCGACAAAGCATTGTTTATGACATTAAAAGCTGGGAACAAGATAGTTTGCCCATTTGTAATAAGAAGTTTTAATAAATTATGGGTATTTCCACGCAGTGCAATACTGTAGTCATCACTGAATGTCCCACTATAGAAAGATCTCTAAGATTTTCCACAATTTTTAAAAAGTTGCTGTGTAATAATCCCGGATTTAAATACATCTTGCACATATCTGTATATCTGTATACATGCATGTATTAATTTATTCTACCAATATTTATTTGGGGCAATGAGGAACAAAGTAGAGACACAACCACCAATAAACAAGCATATTCTCCAATCTGCCTTATGAGCTTACAATGCACAGAGCAAGAAGACAAACCAGATCATGCAAATAATTAAGACAAATATGATTGTTCTGCAGTTTTATGAAGGATACGAACAACATACTCTGATTAAATATTCCATGCGGTTATGTTGGCCCAACCTACTTTGGTTAGGTTGGCCGGAGAAGGCCTCTTTGTAATGAGGTGACACTTTATTGGAAACTGTCATTAAAAGACCAGACATGGGGTCTTCTGTGTATTCAGAGACAGGGGGGTCTGGGATGAAAACTGAAGTGATTGTGAGACAAGCAGTTAGAGCAGAAGCCTGCGGAGTTATAAGCAAACTTGTAAGGACTGGAATATCACAGAGCAAACTATAATGCATTTCCTTCTCGAAGAGCATGAACCCATAGCAGTGAAGACATGAAGTTCAGCAGGCCTCTTCCATTTCACTCTTTCCTTTCCTTTACTCTTTGAATATTTTACTAAGCGAATGCATTCAGGTACTAGTCACATTATCAAAATAATATCAATGATAGCTATTATATTGTGTAATATAATAAGACCACCCACAGGGGGTCTTATTAATTCATCTGACTTTGCAATGCTGTAAAGAAAAAGAGTTTTAACTTTTGGGGCTCTTTTGAGGGCCCAAAAAGCATTTTGGTTTTTTTTTAGTTTCACTTAGCAGTGGTATGCTGTCCACACATGAACTGTGTTAGGAGAAAAACAGAAACATGACTGAGATATAACTGTTTAATTGGTATTCCAACCTTGTTCTTTTTGTTGTCAGGGTGGCACACTATCTCTAGAGTCCACTCTACAGCATCCCAAATTTGTTCCAAGGAATTATTGTAATTCTAGAAATTTAGGTTAATGTGAAATATTGCAAGGATAGACAATAATGTCCCGGACTACAAAGGACCTTAAAGTTACTTCCAATACTCCTTTTAGAAGCGAGAAACTAAGTCTCGATGGAATGAAGTAACTTGCACAAAGTCCTATAGCCAGTTACGGAAAAGTCACAAAATAAAAACACACGTTGCAAGTACTGGATCTCATTTCTGATTCACAAAGACATGTCTCTACTTCAAATGTAACTTCTGATACCGGGAATCAAGATGGAGAGCTCAATACTTCAAGTGGAGGAATGACAGGTGAGTGATCTTATACAACCTATTAAACATGTATCCAAAGCTCTGAGAGTACAATTCTAAGTTCTGGGGGAGATGCCACCAACAACATGGGACCATTTGTGCAGAGACGCAATGCTGAGCTCAGGTAAGGGCTCCTGATATACTCTTAGAATTTGACTCCATCCGAATATGTGACCAAATGCAGAGCAGGAAAAGAGGATGGAATCAGTGGTACTGCATTCAGTTGCCCTGATGTGACTGCTCCAGAAAGAACATGATGGATGGAAGAACCGTAAATGGCTGGATTGCCAATAAATGGTCTTGGTCTCCTGGTGAGAGGTGAGGGGGAGCGGGAGAGGATGGGGAAATAGGTAAAGGAAAGCTATGCCATGTACAAAGACCTAAGAACCTCAGTGAATGTGGACATTGTATGGCATAAACATGGACTAGGTATCATGAACAAGAATGAAAAGGGAGAAACGGGAACTAGAGGCAGAAAGAGAGCGGGGAGGGAAGGGGATTAAAGAAAGAAACAAGCTGCATTATGTACATGTGCCAGCTCCTCAGGACTGTAAAACGCATGTACTGTAAATACTTGCTACTGAAATTAAAAATACATATAAAAATTTTAAAAAGAAATGCTTGGCATTGAAACACAATTTACCTGAACACAGAGTTTGGAAATAAACAGACAAGATGAAATTTCAATGGTCTGCACTGTTTTTTCAAGATTGGGTACACGACATATATACTGGAACCACTCGAGGGACTGTTACAGCGAGTGGATTGTTACCCACTCAGGCTGACTCGGAAGCTGAAATAGGAGTATCGTTTCTTCTAGTTTCCCTTTCCCAGCTCTACCAAAGCTGTCAGAAAGATAGTCAGCAGATACGCAAATATAAGATGGAAATACATCCTATTTGGGCCACGTGTTCATTCATTCATTCAATCACTCATTCTCCATCGAAAAAATGATGCTGTGGATCACGAGGCAGGTGTTGCACCTGCACTAGGAAGGTAGGTCAGGGGCAATATGTGCCCTCACATGGCTTATGTGTGGTGTAGTAGGGGATACAGAAAATCAGATGGGCAACAATATATCTGCACACAGCATTAATCATGAGGAAGTAAATAGTAGTTTACAGCAGGGGAACAGAGAGGACAACTTGTTGTCATTGTTGTTTGAGGAGAGATTAGGCGAAGATAGAAAGGAGAAGAGCTGTAGTGAAGAGGATGGTGAGAAAATCTTTTAAACAAAATAGAGAACAAAATACAAAAACCCAGAAACTAGAAAAAATAATGTCATAATCAAAAGTAATAATGTTGCTATAAAATACTTCAAAAAATTTCTAGATCAGGTACAATAATCCCCACAACTGAACTTTGTATGCAATACCCAAAAGTTACAAGCCTTCTTGCTCAGTAAGTATATGTGAAGTGTACTTTTATATTCCTACATCCAAATACAGGGTTGTCCTAGAGCAGCCAGAAGTGTGTTTGTCCAAGCTTCAGAAAGAACGTCACAAGCATAGGGATTCCTCTGTGTTTGTGTGTGTGTGTGTGTGTGTGTATGTGTGTAAGTGTAACATTAGAACTAATTCTAGGCTTCTCAGGAGAACCTCAGATTTCATACCAAACTAAAGTGACAAAATTGCAGCAAAGACTCCCAGATCATTCAAAAATGAACAATATCCAAATAATACATACTTGTAAAAAGTCTGTTATAGACAGGAAAGAACAAAATTGATCCTTTCCAAGGATGTGCTGGAGACACCTGCGAATCAGACACAGAATCCTGAAACTGGGTCACACTTAGCAAGAGACTTGAGTGGCCAAAACATAAGACCGATTTAAGTAGAATATTTACCTCTCTGTCTTCTCCACCGCACAGGTATCTTCAGAGTGAGATTTTCTGTGTACTTCTCTTACTTCCATGCCAATTGATCGACAAGTAACCAATTGTTGATTTCTGGGAAGGTATGTGCAAGGTGAAGGGAACAAGAGGGAACAAGGGTGACCCAGTTCCTTCCCTCCGAATTTAAAAACCAGCGAGGAAGACAGAAAATAAAGAAATGCTATGTATGATTAGCACAACGAAACAGAACAGGGCTAGCGGTCATTTGGAAAATGAAAGAATTTTGGTTTTCTTTGAAACAAAATTTCCCAAAATGTTTAGTATTATTAACACAATAATGATCACATCAAAGTTAGTTCACTGTATGCAATTCTCAGAAAGCAGCTGTTTTCAATTTTCCTCTAAATTTCATCATCTTACATAAAAATGCTCAAGGGTGCGAATTTCTTTGTCTTGTCTTTTAGTTTCTCCTTTCGAGAATTCAAGTCTGAAAATACTTGGCTGCCATTTTGACCACCCAGTTTTGAAATCTCTTTCTTTGACTGATGAGAGTTCAGATCTGACGCCTAAAAGCTTTTAGGCCTTTGGTCTTGGTTCTAAGAACCATGTCGTGGTTTTCCATCTTTCCAGAGCCTAATATTTGCAGACTAGCTTTCCACATGAGTAATGCAAACCTATTACAGCATACCCTTTGGGAAGGATGCTTGTAACTCCGCAACACAAACAGCTAATCCCAGATGACAATTACAACAGTAAAGTCATTACTCAGAGCACCATGTGAGCTCAGTTAAATGAAGTGATGGAAACTAAAAGAAGTAAATCAAGATTCACAAAAGGGAAGGGAAAATGTTTAGAGGAAAAGAAACTAAAGGCGCAAGTAATTCACCAAAGACACTCAACTGAATGAACAACCAATAACCATGCAAAATTACAGTATAAGGCGAACATGATTTTTGAATTATTTAAACGTACATTTTAAAAAAACAGTGCCTGGATGTCCAGTCACCGTGGATATTTAAAGACTCATATAATTGAGAATCCCAAGAGAGAATAAAAGATAATATACTTACTTATTTTATTTTTTCTGTGTTGGCACTAAACTCACAGCCAAATAATGCCAACATAGTCACCAGAGTCTCATTTTAGATTCTTGCCATCTACATGTAACATACTAAGGTCTTTGACAGTCTTTGACTATTCCATCTACTTATTCCATCAACCAGTAATTTCCATAACTTTTCGTATTTTGTTTTCCTCATTATTATATCATCCCTTTTTCATAAACTATTCAGAGATATGGGAATAAACTGGAAAGGATTTGGAGCATAAGAGGTACTAAATTGTGTCCATATTATATAGCTTTAAATTTTGTTTGAATTTTGCTGCTAGCTCAGTCAGACACTGATGTCCCCAACTTCAAATGTGGAGCAAGTGAGCGCAGAAGCTGCGTCAGAGAATTATGTTCCAGAATCGGTGGTAATATTTTTCTCTTTCAGGGACGTAGAACCAGCGGTGGGGATCAGGGCTTGTGCTTCCTGCCCCATCCAGGAGCAGCATCGGCTCCACTACTGCATAACAACAGAAATAGCCACACCAGACTATCCCAGATGGAAGCTCGGCTGTAGTCATCTGTCACATCTCCCACAGTGCATGCCCGTATTCGGTGTCTGATTCTCTAGCTATGCTGGCAATTCTATGAATTACCCAAAATCTTTCCAGTAAAATCCCTTTGTGTTTAAATCAGCCAGAGTTGGTTTCTCTTGCTGGCCACAAAGTATACTGGGTAAAAGAGGGAGATTTATTGGAGTCTCAGACCATTAGTGTACTATTTCCTGGAAGGTGCTGAATGGTGCCCTAAATTTATAATATACGTATTTCTTAGAAACCAAGAGTGAGAAGTAAAAAGTAGTTGGACTGATTATCCTATAGCTCAGTCTCATTCTAACTCCAGATTTTGAGTCGAATCCCATTTAATAATAACCTTGAAAAAATTCTCTAAGTAAAACACTGTAACAAAAGAGGGCTCTTTTTGAGTTATTCCGTATCTTCTTGTGTTTGAAGCTTACTGAAATCAGGTGCAATTCGGCTGAAATTCACTGTATCTTCCACGAATGAACCAACACCAAAGGAACAATAGGCAAAGCAATAAAATATAATGCAATGGCAGGAGTCAGTAAATACATTAAAATTATATTCTCAGTATTCATGAAACTGGCAGAACAGATAAAATAATGCAAAATCTAAATATATTTTCCCTGCAAGAGACTCAGTTCATCCAAAAGAAAACACATACACTGGACACGAAAGAATGGAAAATGGTACTCTATGTAACTGGAGCCTGAAAGCAAGAAGTTGCTATATTCTTTCCAGACACATCAGACTTCAAGTTAAAACTGATCAGAAGAGATAAAGATGGCCCAACATACTGATCATGAAGGTCATAATTCAACAGTGACAGATAATAATCGTAAATATAATATGCACCAAATGTTAGCACATGCAAATTTCTTTTTTATTTTATTTTATTTTTATTTTATTTTAAACCAAGAACATGTATTGGTACATTTTACATATAATGGTTACATTCATTACATTTATTTTGTACCTGTACATGATGCATCTTGGTTCTCCCCCCTCTTCCCCTCCCCTCTGTTCCCTCCCTCCCTATTTACAGCAGGTTTATTCTTAATTTTCCATATTTTCCCTTTCCCTTTTCTTTCCTTTGTTGCCTTTCTGCTTTTCCCCTTCTTTATTTCTAGTACTCCCCTCCTTTGTATATTATCTTCCTTTTATATAATATCTATTACACCTCTTTGTCCTTATTTACAGTTATGGTTTCTCATATCAGAGAGACAATTCAATGTGTATTCATGAGTGTCTGATTTATTTCACTTAAAAGTATGTTCTCAAGGAATATCCATTTATATATGAATGACTCTAGTTTGTCCTTTTTTATGGCTGAGCACACGCAAATTTCTAAAACAAAAAATCCTGGCTCTGAAAGGGCAGACAGGAACCAACACAACCAGGACAGGGTACTTCGATATCTCACAGTTCACAAGGACACAGGTCAATCAGACAAAACATCAACAAAGAAATATCAGCGTTAAACTATACCACTGAGCAAAAGGACTTAGCACATAGCTACAATGTTTCACATAACACCAGCAGAATACACATCTGCTCAGAAGTACAAAGAACTTTTCTAAAGTAGACCGCATCACAGCCATAAAGCTCCCTTAAATACATTCAGAAGTACTGAAATCATCCCCATACACACTATCAAATTATAGTGGAATGAAGCTAGAACTCAACACCCAAGAAACCACAGACAATACAGAAACAAAAGGAAATTATAAAATGGGGATGGAAGGAGGGAGGAGAAGGAAGGGAATTGAAATGTGTCATGTACATGTACAAATTCCTTACAGTGAATGTAATCATTATAAACTGAAAACATGTACTAACAAAAGTTAAAAAAAGAAAAATAGTAATACAGTACTGAAAAATCACTGGATCACAGAAGAAATCAAAATGCTCTAGAATCAAATTACAATGGAAACACTACATACCAAAACCTATGGGACACAAAGAAAGCAGTTCTAAGATGGAGGTTCAGAGCTGTAAATGTACACATTAAATGAATGAAATGATCCCAAATAAATAACTTGATGATATATCTCAACGTCCTAGAAAAACAAAAACAATACAAATGTAAAAGTCATAGAAGGAAAGACATTATAAAGATCAGAATGGAAATTAATGAAAATGAGACTAAAAAAAATACAAAGGATCAATGAATTAAGTAGCTGGTTCCTTGAAAGGATAAACAAGTATGACAGACCCTTAAGCAGCTAAAAAAAAGAAGGAAAAAACCCTAACAATCCACCATTGAATTTTCCCAAATCTTCAGAGAAGAGATAATGCCAAGACTGCTCAAACTCTTCCATGAAATTAAAATGGAAGGAGCACTATCAAGTCATTCCTGGAAGCTACTATTACCCCGGTACCAAAACCAGACGAGAAATTTAAAAGAAAAGAAAACTACAGTCCAATCCCTGTAATAAACATAGATGCAAAACGTCTTAATAAATGCTGGCAAGCAGAATGTTATAAATCATTAAAAATTTAACATACCATGACCTAGTTGGTTCACACCAGGGTTGCTAGGACAGTTCAACATGTACAAATCAATAAATGTAACATCATACGAACAAAAGCAAGGACAAAAATCACACATTCATCTCAACAGACATAGAAAAACCCTTTGACAAATTCCAAGATCTGTTTATGACAAAAAAAAAATCCTGAAGAAAATAGATATAGATGAACCTTATCCCAATCTGATAAAAGTCCTTTATAACAAAACTACTGCAACATAATACTATGGGGGGAAAATGAAAGCATTTCCTCTAAAGACAGGAATAATACATGGATGCCCACTCCTGATGCTCCTATTCAATAAATACTTGAAGCTTTAACCGGAGAAATGAGGCAAGAGAAAGAATACAGTGGGTATGTATGGAAAAGGAAGAGGGCAACCTATCCTTATTTGCAGCTGACATGATTCTTTACATGGAAGACCCAAAAAGCTCCACCAAATGACTCTTAGCACTAATGATAGCAAAGTGGCAGTATACAAAATCAATAGCATTCCTGTACACCAAAAATTATCCACTGAGAAATAAATCAGGATGACAATCTCATTCACAATCACTTCAAGGGACCGAGAAATGGAAGGAGAAAGGAGAGAGGGGAAAGGAAGGAGACAGAAAAAGAATTAAGATGTGTTGTGCACATGTACAAACTCCCATGATAAATGTAATCATTATGTACTATAAATATGTACTAATAAAATTTTTTACAAAATTTAATACATGGGAAATAAAATATATTACGAAGCTACAGTGATACAAACTGCACGGTACTGGCACAAAAACAAAACTGTGGATCAGTGGGACAGACCAGAGGAAGGAGAAGCAACCCCAGACACATTCAACTATTTGATCTTCAAGAAAGGGGTCGAAAACATACACGCGAGGAAAGATAACCTCCTTAATAAATGGTACTAGGAAAACTGTATATCCACATACATAAGATTGAGTTCAGACCCCTATTTCTCACTGTGTACTAAACTAAAATCAAAATGTATCAAAGATCTAAATGTTAAAACAGAAATACTTAATAGCCAGATCTTGAGAAGAGCGTATGTGTCCATCAACAGATGAATGGATAAAGAAAGTGTGGTATTTATACACAATAGAGTATAACTCTGCCACAGAAATGATAAATTTGAGGCATTCACAGGCAAATAGATGCAACTTGAGAACATAATCTTAGTAAAATAAGTCAGGCACACAGCTTAAATATTGTATGATTTCACCTACATGAGAAATATATGCACATATAAATGAAAAGCAAAATAGAAGATAAGAAATAGGAGTTAGAGAGAAGTTCAAGTAATCTCCAGTAATTTCCCAAGTTATCTATTCTGTTGTCCCAGCAATATTGTAATACATGTGCTAATTTGTTTCATTTATACTACTAGTTTCTCTTATTAATTGAAAAGAAAGTTTTGTGCTATAAACTGTTTCTTTTTTGTAAGAGAGTCTTTTTTGTCCACGACTTGTACTCTGAACACTTTCCAAACTACTCTAAGGTTTACGTCTTAAAGCTACTCTGAGTAGGTACTCTGAAGATAATGATATGCAGTGTAATCACTATTTTTATTCTCTTATTTGATTACAAAAATTTGTTTTATTTTTTCCATAAAATTAAAAAAAGAAATAATGCTGGCAACTGATCTTTGAAATAAGTTTTCTTATTATTTAGGTTTTTAAATTTTGACTTACAAAAGAGCTCTTTTAGACATACATAAGGGAATTTTAAATCCTATGTTCTTTTTGTAGAATAAAGAAGAATACTATAAGCAAAGTCAGTTGGGAAGGTATGGCTAAGACCTCATTTTGAGGGGGACTTTTCTTTAAAAATGTGACTTGCTGCCCATGTTTTTCTACCCAGTATTGCTCATTTTGCCATCAGAGTGTTGTGCTCTCTTCTTTGGGACTTAGTAATGTGCACTTCTTGTCCTTAAAAGTGAAGTCTGACTTGAATTCTTATTCTTCACTCTAGATCAGTGATTCTCAATCAGAGGTGACTTTACTCATTAGGGGACATTTGGTAACATTTGAAAATATCTTTGTGGTAAAGGTGAAAAATTCTGCTAATTATCCTACAATGAAGTAGAAAGTCTCTCATATTAAAAAAAAGAATAATCTCACTCAAAATATAGATAGTATTAAGACTGAAAATCTGTAACTCCGCCAAATTGTTTGTTTTTCCTTGTTTCCGTGTGCTGGCTAACTGAGGGACCAATGGAGTTCACCAACCTACATTCTTTTCAGAAATCTCGGTAGTGCATTAAAAGCCTTCATCATCTTTACACTCACGGTCACCAACATCATGTTCAGTGAGAGCAACATTTTATCAAGATTATATATTGAGTTCATTTGAGAGATTTTAGGGTGATTAGAGCCAAATCTTGACTACCCTGAAACCAGGGTGAGAACTGTGTGTGCACTGATAAGGTAGTTTTCATTATTTCTGTCACACCAAATCTTTTGGTCATTAGTGTGTTCATTACCTGCCTTCGAAAAGGAGATTAGGATAAACTATTTCAGAGATTCAGAGGTTTTTCAGTGTGAGCAAATATTGTTAAAGAATGAAGTTTGTCTTTCCTGTTTCACATCTTTCCTGTTTCTTATAAATTGTCATAGATAGACCCACATGGGAAGATTTGAATCTATCTAAGAGTTTTGGAAGTAAAAGGAAAATAAATCCCAGCAGAGACTAGGAAACTATTTTTTTTAAGAATTAGCTTAGAAAATAAATAGCAGGTCACAAGATTATCCTCTCAAGATTCTTAAGTAAGACTAAAAAAAAAGAAAAGGTATTTCTTGAAGTGTACAGTAGTTATTATCGTGTTTAATAATATTATCCCAAGACTAGTAACTTAAACAAGCACACATATAGGAGCTCACATATAGAATCTCTGCATTTCAATGAAATGGGCACTTGGGCACAGACTTCCTAGTCTTGCTACTGAGAGTGTCACGAGGCTGTAAGCAAGATGCTGTTCAGACCAGTCTCATCCGGAGGCTCAGCCGGGATTGAATCTGCCCCCAAGTTCATTCATAGTCTCGGCCCGGTTCATCCTCTTGCAGCTGTCTGTCCGGGAGTCCGGGCTCCTCACTGCCTGTGAGCTGGGCTCTCCCACAAGTGTCTGCCGGCTGGAAGAGGAGCTATACTGCCGGATTCATATGGAAATTCACAGAACTGCAGTATTTTACCAGTGATGCGCCTCTGAATGATCTAATGGTGTTAATGATACTGTTATCATGTTCTTTAATTAATCAACCTTCCAAATACAAACTAGCGTTTGTGTTTTCACTTTAACTTCCCTGATTTATGAAAACTCAACCAAGATTTGACAAAATGCTTCTGTTTGGGGAGTGTTAACTACTGTTTAGAGAAATAAATTTTAACTTTTCTATTTCTGGAAGAAATTAATATATAATCTATAGGTTTTAATTTGCAGGGAAATAATTGTTTTGGCTGATTTGTAGAAACTAATAAGCACTCCACATATAGATTTGTATGTTCCAGTTAGACTTTAAATACGCCTTTTCTGTTTAGCTGTCATAGTATTGACAGTCTTAGTTACTGGATTATAAAATAAAAAGCAAACATATTAATGAAAAATTAATTACGTAAAAGTGACATAAAATTTAAGATTTCATAGATATTTATACTTAAAAGTTAATGTAATATTCTTTTTTTTTGTTCATTTGTTGGTTGTGTTTTTGGGAGGGGGTTCTGGGGATCGAACTCCAGACCTCGTGCTTGCTAGCCAGGCACTCCAACCACTGAGCTAAATCCCCAACCTGATGTAATACTCTTAATCAAAATTCTAATTGGCAAATTAGACCTGTTAAATGATTAGGTTATAAAACCATATCTCTGTCACTTCATCAGAATATAAAACTAAAGTTAACATGGTGTTATACTTAATTTGAGTCTTACATTTCTCTCGTTAAACTTTAAAGTAAAATTATTTTATATTATTATTCACATAATTTAGTTTTTATTTTTGGTACATACACCATTGTACCTCTGTTGGGTACAGTGGAATAAACTGGTGATACATTTACAACATATAAGGAATAGATCAGGGTAACTAGCATTTCATTATTTTAAACATTTGTCATTTCTTTTCTTTTGGGAACCCTCAAACTCCTATCTTCCAGTTCTTTATAAAATATATACATATTAAGTTGCTGTAAATTTGTTCTATCGAGTTGTTCAAATCTATAGTTTTATTTGCTCATTAATTTCTGTCTACATGTTTGATCTTTATTGAAAGTGGGGTACTGAAGTCTCCCACTATTATTGTACTGCTCTGTTTCTATTATAGAAATGTCAACATATTTCTGCATATTTAGGTGCTCTGATGTTGGATGTATGTATTTTTG
Source organism: Hystrix cristata (assembly GCA_004026905.1). Taxonomy (NCBI): domain Eukaryota; kingdom Metazoa; phylum Chordata; class Mammalia; order Rodentia; family Hystricidae; genus Hystrix; species Hystrix cristata. The sequence goes on along the minus strand of PVJO010002529.1, from coordinate 98,346 downwards.
TAATTATTATATATCTCCCCCATGAATTGACTTTTTTACCACTTACAGTGTCCTTTGTGTCTTGTGGCAGTTTGGACTAAACAGCTATATTGTCTTATACAATTAGGTGTCCCAATAAAGGGGAGAGATTTTTAGACATAGGAAGAACAGAAGACAAAGATTAGAATTATGCTCCCCCAATCTAGGGAATAGCTAGAAGTTAGAGAGAGGCCCAAAATAAAGCATTTCTTAGTAACTTCACAGTGAGTGTTCCCATGAGAACACTGTGATATCGGACTTTTTAGCCTCTAGAATTGTGAGACAATAAATTTGTGCTGTTGGGGCCCCTCGTTTTCTGTTACTTTGTGACGGCGTCCCAAGCAAATTAATACAGAGATTAAAACCGTCACATAAATTTTGGTCCCTCAGGAAATGGTTGCGACGAAAGCTAGAAAAGAGAGAAATCAAACCAGAGAAAAGGTACAGAGCTGGATTTACTGAGTGGAGGGGCAGTGGGAAGACCCTGGCACATATCAAACTTGCAGGGATTACAGCCTTATAAATGAAGTTCTTTCGATGGTTTTCTCGCCAGCCTGTCACAAGCGGGAGTCTCAGACTGATGTTTTTTGAACTACTCATTTACTTATGAACTTTATCCCCGTACTGTTGTTTTATTCATCTCATTTCTTATAAATTCTGTTTTTGCCTTTTCTTATTGACAAGAGTTCTCTGTAATAAATGAAGTGTATGTATGTGCAGCCATGAAATGTCTGAGTTGCTCATTGACCTTAGAAAGATACAGATGATTACAGATGTCTGATTTCTCAGAATATGTTATAAACAGGATTGACATTTTTCTGGAACTTGAAATACTTCAACTGTTCCATAATACGACTCATTGTTGACAAATTAGTCTGTAATCAAGGTAATAGTGTGAGCAAAATTACAAAAAGTAAAATGATCATTCTGTAGATGAGCAACACAGAGAATGAAGGTGAGGAATTCGGATTTACTCACATTGAACAGTTATTGGTGCACACGGAACAGTGTAAAAGAGTCAGATTTATTCACATTGAAAAATAAGTAGAAGAAAAGTTTGGATAAGATGATGGAGCCAGAAGGCAGAGGAATCCTGTCCAGTTGCCATGTTCTACATAATGAGAAGCTCTTGTTGGTAGGCAGCTAAATCTAGAATTTCATCAAATGAGAGACAGTTGAAGAAAAGACGTTTGTCACACGTGATCTCCAAAATTTTTGCTTATGGAAACGTGTAGTAAAATAATCCACAAGAAAGGCTATAACTAGAAAGAAGGATCATAAGAATCATCTCTTCATTTCTTCATAAGTCATTTAAGAGTTTACCTCTGAAGGACAGAAACACAAATAATAACACATGAATATACATACATACACTCCTCACTACGAAACACAATTTCTACCAGGTCTGCAGATTCTGAAGAGGATTGTGCCCTTTATTATTTCCTAGGCTACTCTATTGGATTTGGAGCCTCTAAGCTGTTTTTAATGTATAACTAATCACAGTTTGAAAACATTGAATTGGACTATAAATAAGTGTAAGGAGAAGGTGGGAGAGGCTCATGAACTGGATGAAATTTGAGGCAGAATAAAACAGAATTTATAATGTGAAAGTCCCCTTTGGAGTCTCTGTACTCTCTTGACATGCCATCACTTTATGAGTGAAAGTGTTATATTCTGTCAGGAGTCATCGTATAAAATAATGTAATGAGGGCAAAGACAGTCCGGCTCAAATATTCTTTTGAGTTTGTTTTTCTATTACCTGCTTGCAAGGTGGGGTCTAGGAACATAATCTCACAGATTTATGTTGGTTCACTCAAGAGTCCCATGTTACTAATAAATAACTTTTTCCATCGCAACAAAAATCTACACTCCATTGTAATTACCAGATATATATCAAGACAGACATGAACAGCAAATCAGCATATCAGAATTTTACTCACAATTTATAGAAGTCTTCAAAAATATCTTTTAGTGAACTTATTTTCTTTCCTTGGCTCTTGGTCTTTTATGAAGCCTACTTTTAATATTACTTGATTACTTAACCCAACCAATTAAGATACTCTTGTCGCTTTATTGATGAGGATAATAAGCCCCCTCCCACTACATGCAATATCACACCACAGACTATGGAAACCCTGTATTAAATAAGGACTAATTGAAGAATTCTTGGTTGGACAACTTAACCTACCATTATTGACCTTCTATAATAATATGACTGGCATAGAGAAAGACAATGTCAATTTTCATCTGAGGGCCCTATTTATGGCTGGGTAAAACAATGTAGAAAACAAAGCATAAATTATGAAAAGCATAAAAATGTTTGAAATAAATATTTATTTATGACTACAGCCTTTAGGCTGAGATGTCAGGTGATCTTATCCTAATTTCGTGTTTCTCCTCTTGCCTCTCCCTCTAAACAGACCCTGTGATTTATTTTCCCAACAGTGCTATCAATGTGTTGCATGAATGACAGAAGGAGGCAAGAGCATTAATTTACATTGAGTTGAGTATTTTGGTCCACAGTGGTGAACTGATGGGGTCTAGAGCTACGCTGTAGGGATGGCAGCAAAATGGTGGGAATTTGACAAGTGGGAAAACGTGGAAAGAAGAGTTATGCAAGTCCTCTGAGATTGTGACGATTAAGTTGAATTAAAAATAAAAGTTGTTAGCTGTGTAAGAGTCAGGATGGTCAAGGGTAATAATATGATACAGAACATGGTACAGGTTGGGGGTTAAAGATATTTGAATATGAATTGTAATAATAAAAAATAAATACCTCATGCTATATGGGTTGTCCACATGCTTGCTAAACAGCGACAATATGGGTGAGATGGTGGCAGATAAGGGGGAAAAGCAAACGCTGAGGGCTTGGTGATTTACATCGGATTGATTTGCGGGATTGATGAGAGATTATAATAAAAGGTACATAAATGTCTAATGAAATAGCTAGCAGTTTAATGGTTTCAGATTGGTTTGGGGAAATCTTGAACATTGTGACCAAGTATCTGCTGTGCCCAGTAGAAGGGGCATCTCGGAACAAAAAGCGTCTCTTCTGCTGTGCTTCACATTGTTGAGTTACAAGTTTTTGTAAAATTAAGTAAGAAAAGAGAGTTCTTTATGACAAAGTGTTAACAGAAAAGATATTGTTGCTGCTTTTCATGAAAGGGAGATTGCATAAATTAGAGGAAAATGAATTTAGACCGAAGAGGTCCAACAACTTAGAATCAGGAGAAAAAGCGAAATAAAGGAGGACCGGTGCTGGGTTCTAGATGTGGTGGTTGTTGAGTCTGGTGCCTTTCATTTTTGTATGCACTGCTGTGGTTTTGTTCAGCACATTTTAGATCCCTCATCACAAATGTCACTTTCTTCCATAGTTTTTTCCTGAATAGTCCAGCAGTGCACTAGTGAGCTCATGAAAGCTGTGGGTATTTTCACTAGGTAAATAAAAATAGATATTCCACATATAAAATATTAAATGCAATTTTAAAGGTTCCTAAAGTGTATTTTTACCCCAAACACTCTGTGGAAATTTATACTCCCAACCATTAACTTCTTTAGGCAGGTAAAATCCCTTGATGTGTCCCAAGGTGCAGCATAGTATCTGCATATTATGTGGTTTTATCAATGTTTTGTTCAAGAACAAAGCAACAAATCAGAATTTATAGCCCAATACTATGCAGGTACCAGATTTTTATTTTCACAAATATGTAATAGTACATTTACAATATTGAAGTTTTCTGTATTTGTGAGATAAATAAAATATATTTGATGATGAACCTTGGGAGCTGGTTCCCTTACAATCCTAAAACATCAAGGCTTTTGATGCCTTTGATGAGGTACAATACTATTACACTCCTCCCAAGATGTCCTTCCTCCTTTCAGGGTTTAGAATTTCCTTTGTATTTCTGAAAGTACTTTGCTTGGCCTTCAGTATTTTCTCATCTCCAACAGTTATTTTCCAAGGTAGTTAGGCTTCCCTTTCATTTCATATTGCCAAAGGCTTTAAAAATACTATATTTTTAATAGTACAATTAAATACAAACACATTTGAAAAGTGTCTACCTGTAAACTCAAGGTACTCCTCCCTCCAATTCCACAATCATTTGTTTTATTGAACAAAAGTATCTTTTACAGTAGATACTAATGCTTTTAAAGGGCAACGGATGCTTTGGCACCTTGTGGTTGGACTGGATTAGCGGAAGATAAGACAAGCAACAATCTGTTACAAGGAAGTACATTTTAAGGTTCGTAAGAAAAAAATAAGGTACATACTTGTATATTATCTCCTCTGACTAACGTGACTAGATAATTTATCATCTGAAATAGGGAGAACTATTGATATGTATTTTAAATCGATAGACATAAATCAAAATTCTCTAATCAAAAAAGAAGCCATCTTTGGTTTTCCTATAAGACATTTTAAGTATGTATTGTGGAAATGTGCACACATGGGCATACATGCACAGAACAGTACAATGAACCCATGTGCCTTTCGTCAACTTCAGTAGTCACTGACCTGCACCAGCTGTCACTCATCTGCACACCCAGTCGGCACACCCTGCCTCGCCAACACTGAAGAGCAAATCCAGTGCACTGTACAGAGTCCTGCCTTGAACCGAACAATAATCATTTTAAGGCAAGCCTGCTCTTTCTCTTCGACCCTGGCCAGGCGGTCATACCAATACCCATCTCCACACTTCTTTTATTTATTTATTCCTTTCAGTTCTGCTGCTCTGATGGATTGAGTCTTCCAAAAGACAGACCATGAGAGGTCAGTGCTGCATGCAACCAAGTCAAGAGGAAAGACAGGCCGGCAGGGCCTCTGCCCACTTCCCACTCTACTCTCACTCATAACTCATGATGACTGTGAGTGAGGCCCTAATGTGTGTGAGGATCACTCTCCTATGGCTCTGGCTGAGCATACTCCCCTTCCTTTTTTCATGGCTCCAGACTGGACACTCCTGATACTCCGGCCCCCCAGAAGTGGTGATTCCTTTGTGGGTCACTGGCACTGATAGAGGCATGAATGCTCCAGGCTGGCTCTCCTACAGTCTACACTTTGGGGGGCAGAGACACTCTGTCCACGTGACAGCCAAGAAGCTTTTAGTTTCCAGGCACCTCCCTGGTCGGGCTGCTCTTCTTGAGGACCAGCCTTTGTCCCAGATGACTGCTACTATCATAGGTATGTGGAAGGTGACCCAGAATCCCTGGTTTCTCTTAGCACCTATCCTGGGGGCTTTCAGGGAACTCTGCAGATAAATGACACTGCTTATGAAATCAAGTCCAAAAGGCTTTCTGTCACATTTGAACATCTGGTTTATAAAATGGCCAGCAAAGGACGTAATTTCCATCTGTGAGATGTAGATTAGCGGAAGAAATAGCATGGCAATTGAATTTTCGAGAAAGTAATAATTCCATTCTGATGCAAAGTACCTATGTGGGCTGGTGAACCATAAATGGTTTGACGAACTGATATTTGTGGTAGACCATCAACGATTTGTTTATCTGGGAAGCAATATCTCAAAAGTGCAAAAGTAAATGTTTATGGTTCTCAATGAAGGAAATGCCTGTTTCATTGCACTGGACATTCATGTAGTTTTCCTTGGACTTGAATTCCAGGATGAGAGAAATTTTATAACAACATGAAAAATCAGTGCTACCTTGGAAGGTTTTTGCCACTGGAAGAGATCCAGCCTTAATGTGCAACAGCATGATGTTCACATTTCCTCATAAACCAAAGATTTCCTCCAGTGGAAGGATTAGCCCTTTTGGAACAGCATGCGATCTTGCTTGGAACTGTGGAATTAATAGTTACTTAAAGTAGAATTTGTCTGGCTTTTCATATGCTGTGGCACATGGCCTGGGTTATAATTTGGGGATGGAATATAATTCAAATACATGTAAATGTAGGCACAAAACTTGTCTAATGGCTGCAATAAAAACTTCTCGAACGAGACTGAGTAACTGCAGTTATGCTGACATATGGCGATGGCTTGCAAGAAATAGGAGTGCGTGCAAGTCACCAGATCCAGAGAACATCTGCATGAGGAGCCCTCAGGAAAGGTGTGCTTGAAGGAGACGAGTGCAGCTGTGGGTCCTTCAAACTGAGCACAGAGGATTCTCGTTGCTTGGCTTCCTGCACTTGGAAACCTGGAGCTTCTTATGCTTTTAAGCCTTGTTGCAAAATGTGCCCACTGATGCCACGAGGAAGAGTGTGTAAAACACAAAGAATGTGATCTCCCCAAGTGGTGCAATGCAAAATCAGAGCTGCTCCAGGAAAAGGAGCATCCGAGTTGGCCACTGTGGTAACTGTGGCAACAAGACTATTTCGCGTGTAAGATGTAATAGCTCAGACACCGTCTGTGGGAGAGTTCAGAGTGGGAATGTGAGAGAAATTCCCTCTCTGAGAGTCACTTGACTGTACATTTTGCTTCATCAATGACATCACCTGCTGGGGTACCGACCACCACTGGGGGGTGAGCGGACCTGACACTGATGAAATGAAAGACGGCACAGAGTGTGGCCGGGGACACATGTGCATCCACAGTAAACACGTCCCTGCATCTCTCTGGACGAGTGATTGTTCACCCAAGACCTCGACACAAACGCGGCTGCAACAGCAAACAGCACTGTAAGCAGGGGCGGGCCCGGGCCCAGCCAACTGCCTGCCAGGAGCCACAGAGGCCGTCTGGACAGAGGCCCACCTCCTCGGCCAACAGAGAAATAAGATGCACGATGGGAGTCACTGAGGCCTCTATTTTTACTCCCATTATTGTTTTGTTTTGTGCTTTGCTTATTTTTTTATGGAAGATTCACAAAAAAGCAACCCAGAAAAAAGCACCATGGTCAGACATCACCTGAGAAAGAGCAGAGTGTTCAAACTTTACCTGAGAAAAAGTACAAGGTTCTAACTTCCCAAATGAGCAAAATCTTAAAATTAGAACAAATATTCCAGAGCCAAATGACATTTTCCTGGTGTTAATCTTTAGCATCCTCGCTTTAGAAATGATACTGTCTGCATCCAAACCTAAGTCCTGGAGCTCTGTTACGTTTCAGGGTCCCAAGACTGGCCACTATGTACTTGTTAGCATGTGCCCACCTTCCGTTATCTTAAGCAATTTTGCTGGTTTATTTTCACAGAATTAGTCTCTTTGTACTTTCTGAGCAAAGCCCTGTTCAGGGTCACAGGTGTGTGTATATGTGTGTGCGCATGGTGGGAGGGTCCCATTTTGGTGTCTCAAGATTCCAAACCACCTTCCGTGTCTACTCGGTTTTGTCGCGTGGAGAGAGGGAACTTACAAATCGCATTTCTTCTCTGCCAGTTCTCCTTACTAGTTTCTGCCAATATGCAAGCAGGAGGGAGAACAGAAACCTGAGAGAAGTGTCTGGTTAAAGTCCCTGTCGGCGTCATCTCAGCGGCAGCTTCACTTGACAGCAGCAGTAGCTTTCAGTCTGCACGTGACTGTGCCTGTTCGGTAAGTCCTGGAAATGACAGTGTTGTCAGCCCCAGAATCAGCACAACCACCAAACAGCTTGCCCTCGTAGGCCTGCTACCCAAGTCTTGGAGGGCTCTGCTGAACTCCAAGCACTGAGTCTGCTGCACACTCCCCTTGGAGCCTGGTCTGCTGCCACCTTGGGACTCTTCCTAAATTCTGGGTTTGAATGTCTGTTTTACCTCCAGTCCTAGTAATGATAAACAGACCTCATACTTAGTAGCTCACAATTATCTCAGGAATGTGGTTTCTCATTTTGTGAATGAACTCGGAGTGAGGCAGAACGTACCTTCGTCTAATGGAGAACACAAGAAGGAAGTAGCTATCTGAAGATTTTGAATTTTTCTCACCAGTGTCTTTTACCATCTCGAGGAAATGAAATAAACTTAAGCAGAATTTCTTTAAAACCTACAAACAGAGAAGGATAGCCTTTGCCACGCAACTCTTGTCCAACTTGGATTATATAATGAGAGAAAGAAGACATTTATAATTCTATGTAGGATGTAATGAGTCTTAGAAAACTGTTTCCCTTATAAAAATAGAAAATCCCAAGGAAAGTTTAAAAACCCTATTTTAAAAGCATCAGACAGCTATGGAGGTATGAGGAATAGATGAGTTAAATTTCAAACATGCAAAACAATTCTGAAGCGAACTGATGTTGACGAGCCGTCCTTCCTCTGGAACATGTGCTGATGTTCGATGTAAACTGAGGACGAGGTTTGGCTCAGTCGGAGAACAGCACCTCTGTGGAGGCAGGAAGATGTGATTTTTACCCTTCTTCTGTTTTTCTGCTGTGTTATACTAAGTTATTTGCATGCGATGAGTCATCCCTGTATTCCTGGGATGAAGCCTACTTGGTCATGACGTATGATCTTTCTATGATTTGTGGCATTCTTTTTGCTAGTGTCTTACTGAGGATTTTTGCATCTATGTTCAATAAACAGATTAGCCTGTAAGTTTTCATTTTTAGCTGTCTTTGTCTGTCTTTGGAATCAAGAAAAGGCTGGTTTCCAGGAAAAATGTTTGCAGTATTCCTTCCCTTTCAATTTCATTAAAGAATTTGAGGGGTATCGGTGTTAGACCTTCCCTGAGTTCTTGTAGAGTTCAGTGGTGAATCCACTCGGTCCTGGGCTTTTCTTAGTTGTTAGGTGGGTTATTACTGCTTCAATTTTCTTGCCTGTTATTGGATTGCTCCGGATATTTGTATCTTCTTGGTTCAGTTTTGGTACTTCATATTTAACTAGGAATCTTTCCATTTCTTCTGGATTCTCCAATTTATTGGAGTACATTTTGAAGTAGTAATAATCTTCTCAATTTCAGTGGTATCTATCGTGATTTCAAATTTTTCATATCTAATTTCATTGCGATGGGTCTTTTCTATCCATTTTTTAGTAAGATCGGCTAAATGTCTGTTTATTTTGTTTATTCTTTCAAAGAACCAGCTCTTCAATTCACTGATTCTTTGTAATTTTGTCTCTATTTCATTAACTCTTGCTCTGATCTTTAAAATTTCCTACCTGGTAGTACCTTTGATTTGGATTCTTTTTGTTTGTCTAGGTCCTTGAGGTGCATATTAGGTTATGTGGGCTCACTCTATTTTTCTGATGTGAGCATTCACGATTATAAACATCCCTGTTGGGAATACCTTCATTGTGTCTCACAATTCTGGAATGTTGCACTGGAATTATCATTACCAACTCTACATAATAAACATAATTGTTATATACTTCTAACGTGCACTAATGAGAGAGAGAGAGAGAGAGAGAGAGAGAGAGAGCTCTTCATTAACAGCTGAAAGTGCAGTTCAGTAGGTGAACACATGTTTAACCTGAAGCTCTGGGTTAGATGCCCAGCATGGAGAAAAATAAATAAAGCTCTATGATGTTGGAGTTCTTTGAAGAGGAAGTATCTTTGATTACATTTTTATTTCTTCCACGATGTTTGTCTTCCAGCAATTTATTTAATTCTGAGAAAAGTGGAGGTTTTATATATATAAAACTCCAGAAATGTATCAATTGCATCTAAGTTTTCAAATTTTTAGCCATGATATACTATTATATTTTGATCACCATATTTTGCAAGATTATCTGCAGGTGATTTAAAACAACCTTTTTGCTATCCATCGCTAACCTTTTATGATTCTGATTTGGTAGAGTTTGAGACTTCATTTATAAACATGTACTATATGCAAGAAGAGTATATATTCCCTATATTGTAGAGTACAATTCTATTACATCTAAAATTCTATTACATCTAAATTTGAGTTCCTTTATCAGAGACAACTTTTTTAATCTTCTAAATTCTCCTTTTTGTTTTTTGTATTCTTGATCAGTTTGCTTTCTTGAAGGTGTATTAACAACTCCGACTGCAATTATTGGTTTAGCTACTTTTTTCCTCATAAATTATTTTTCCTAATCATATTGGGAAATCCGTATATTTGTGATTATTTTCTTTTATCTCTTTTTTAGCATATGAAATATTTATATCTTTTACTTACAGTTTAACAACTTAACTTGTATTTTTGTTATTAAAAGCAATAATCAAAATTGCAAATATTCGTATTTTAACTACTTGTGTTATCTTTTTTCTTTTACTTTAAATGTATATTATACACAGTGTGTTATGGGATCTGACTTCCCTGGGAATCCCTGTGATTTCACACATATGTTTAATCTATTTCCTTTTACTTTACTGTCATATTATAATTTATTCTTATCATTTTATTTTATCTTTTGTATGAAACATTCTTTCTTCTTTTTTATTAGTATATGGATGAGATACATAATATTTGTTTTGTTTTGGAGATTATATATCTATCTATATATATATATGTATAAAATCTTGAACATTTTTGATCCCCTTCCCCTCTTAACTTGCCCTTGGTCTCCTTCCCTGACCCTCTTCCCAATCTCCAAAAGACTAACCTCTCTGTATTCTCTTATCCCTTCTTTATTTTGCCCTTTTGCATCTGATTTATTTCACTCAATATTATAGTCTCGAGATCCATCCATTTTTCTGCAAATGACTCATATTTATCCTTTATGGCTAAGTAATACTCCATTGTGTGTGTGTGTATATATATATATACCGCTTTTTATGTATTTGTCTGCTGCTAAACCTCTAAACTGTTTCCATAGTTTAGCTACTATGAATTGTCTTGCTATAAACGTGTGTAAGTATGTATCACTGTAATAAAAATACTTTTAAATCTTTCAGGAAGATACCCAGGAAGATATAGGTGAGTCAAATGGAATTTCTATTTTTAGATTTTTCAGGAATTTTCATACTGATTTCTGTAGTGTTTACAACTATTTTATATCACCACCAACAATGTAGAAAGGTTCTTTCTACCCCACATCCTCACTAGCATGTGCTGTTTTTTTTTGAGTCCTTAATAATAGCCACTCTGACTAGAATAAAATAGAATCTCAGTGTTGCTTTGATTAACACTTTTCTAACAGCCAAGATGCTGAACATTCTTTCATGTACTTATTCGCCATTTGCACTTCTTCTGTTATGAAGTGTTTATTAATTTCAGTTGTTATATTTCGGGATCTTTTGGTTTTGGGGGGCTGTTTTTAGTTCTTTATATTTTCTAGATACTAGTCCTCTATCAGAGGAATAGTTGGCAAAATTTTTTTCCCGTTCTATAGGTTGGCCCTTCATCCTTTCCTCTTGTTTGTTTTTTTGCCTTTCCTACTTTTTGTTCATAAGATCTTTTTTTTTAATTCTGTCTTGAAAGTTAAAATTTAGTTGTCTATTTTCATTTGGTTTCTGCTATCATATTAAATTTTATACTATATTTTAGAGCATATTACTATTTCTTCCCTTTGACAAGGACTTTAGCATGTCATCAAAATCTCCTGACTTCTTCTTGTTCCCTACTCCTCAACATAATTTGGTATAACCTAAAACATTACAACAGGATTATTATAGAGCTACAGTGTATAAATAGAGTAGCCACTAACCACATATGGATATTTAATTTTAAATTCACTAAACAAAATTTGAATCTCAGTTCCTTGACTACACTAGCCACATTTTACTTTTGTTGTTTTCATTCTGTTTTGTTTTATGCATGCAGTACTGGGGATTGAACCCAGGGCAGGCTAGACAAGTACTTTACCATTAAGCTGCACCCATGGCTTTCTAAGTTTTGAGACAGGGTCTAAGTGCACAAGCTGTCCTCAAACTTGCAATTTTCCTGCCTCAGCCTCCCAAATAGCTGGAATGACAGATGTGTGGAACCAAATTCGTCAAGGAATTTCACATTTTAATGGACAGACATGGCAAAGGACTATCATTATTGGACAATAAAAATAGATTATCTCCATCAAAACAGAAAGGTCTATTACACAACACAGTTGTAAACAAATTATCAGAAACAATTTTTTTCTTACTACTTTTTTTTGATATACTTTAAACTTTCTTTTGGAATCATTTATTTTATCTGTACCTTCTGTATAATATATTCTGTAAGGTTTTATATGCCTTTACCATCAATATGTGTCTTTATTTTATTCACCTTGATGTTTATCTGTGTGTAAAATTCTAGACTGGGGTTAATTTACTTCAAAATTATAAAAATGTTACTTTAGTAATCTAATATTGCCACTAAGAAATTTGACGCCAATTATTCTTCATTTATAGTGGAATGTTATTTTTAATTGGGCATTTTCAGAATTTTGCCTTTGTTATTTGAAATTAAATATAATGTGTCAAGATCTGGGATTTTCCTTATCAATATTGTCTGTTGCTCTGTGGGACCCTTTTGGAAGGGGATCCTGTGGGATCCTGTGGGATCTAATTATTCCAAAATTCTTTAATTCTCAACCATTATTACAACAAAAAACAAGATGTTTCTTTGTGCCATTTAGCTTTATCTAGGAAATCAAAGTTGACCTCTCTACATCTATTCTCTGTATTTTAGATCTTCTTAGATATTTTCTACCTTTTATCCCTTTATTGCACTTTTGGGAAATTTTTTTAATCAGATCCTTTATCTCACTGCAATTAGATATTTTAATCCTATCTCCACTTAATTTTCCTTCACTGATTATTCCTGTTTCATGTTTACAATATTTTCTCGTGCTCCCTGAACACATTTACAGTGTGTATTTATTTCAAAATCTCGTTTTATCTCATTCATTTGGCTCCCTTGGATAAGGTCCTTCATTATAATTTCTTTAGAGACCCTAATACTCCTCAGATACCTATTTTCCTCTCTTCCTGTGAGCTCAAATCCACTAGGACTATCAACGACTTAGCTGATGGTACTTACTTAGGAAATCTTAGAACAAGTATGTGCTACTCTGATATGCTTAGCAAATATAGAAAGACTACAGAGCAGGTTCTCTGTTACTACAAACCAGAATTCTCTATTCTTACACCAAGACACAACATCGCCACCAACTCAGTTCCCCTTTCCTTTCTCCCAAGCACTACTCTTTCTGAGGTCTGCATTCCTCTTTTGCAATTATTTTGTCCATTAACCACGAAGAAGCAACCAGCCACACGTGCACTGTCTAGTGCTGACCGAGCGCTGCAGTGTCCCCTCCATCTGCCGGGCATTGAGGAGAACAATGATCCATCCAGCTGAGTGAGATAAGAAGGTGAGGACAATTAGAAAGCTCCTTCCAACAGGTCCTCTGGTTATGGATGCCTGGTTCTACAGTTGCTATACTGGTTTAGTCATCAATCATCCACCCAATGTTTTTTGCTTTTTGTTTTTACTATTTTCTGGTTGAGTTTAGGGAAAGGAATCAGCCTCCCATGCAAGCTTGCTATCTTGCTCCGAAGTCTCAGTGTGTAAGTCAAAGTTTACACTGACCTGATTCAGACATGGCCCAGGCCCAAGGAAACAAGAACAAGTGTGGTCTTAACGTGAAAAGGTTCCAGGAAATAAAGCACTCTACAACTTGGACAGAAAGCTAAATATGTCCTCATCATCCACTGAAAATTGGACCAGGGAAAAACTCCAGTTGGAAAAAGTCTGAAATGACCTGTAGAATCCTAGCTAGCTTCCATTACTTCAGATTTTGAAAGCAAAAGCATTTGTAATTTTTTCCCAAATTATTAATTCAGAATTTTACTGCAGCCCCACAAAAAGAGTCATATCTTTACCACTGAAATGGTAGAAATAATTTTTGGCAAAGACTTAATTAATAATCACTACATCATCAGCAAAGTGTTAAAGTTTTACCAGTTTCTCATAAGTCCTTAGCAATTACTCTGAGAAGCATCCTCCAAGGAGAGTTTAAACATATTTGTGATTTCTCCAAGGTCACACAAGTACTGAATGTTAGAGAGGTTGAAATCCAGGTGGAATTCTCTTTCATTCTGCATTACTTACATTCATGTTGTCCAAAGCATTAAAGATACACATCCTCAGATAAACTTAATTGCTCAGGAAACATTTACATCTGTTAAAAAGCTCTCTTGGATACACACCTGGAATCCACGTGACTTGGTTTAATTTTTTTTCATTTTTATGCATATTTTTCTTTAAAGTTTTTTTTTTCTTTAACCCAAAAGTTATTTCAGAAACATATTGGCCCTCCCCAGAGGTACACAGGTGGTGGTTTCAGTAGGGAGTCACACAAACCATGCACCTGGCTTCTGCAGCTTCCCTCAATGGGGTATTATTCAGGAAACATTTTGTTTAAGCAGTAAGTAAGTCTTTTCTCCACCTTCGGATTAGAGCAGGGACTAGCGTGAATCAGGGAGTAGCTTTTCAGAGAATTATTTAAGCACCATTTAACTGAGCTTACAATTTTTTCAATCCTTTCTTAAGCCAGTTCTCAAATGTAATACCAGATTTTTCTCAGTATATCTAAGAAGCTATATTCAGGTAATAAATGAGTTAGAGTAGAAGCAAAGTGTAAGTCTCATAATTGTACCTAATGAACCAAAAGATGTAACTATACAGCTACTTTATATGCTGGAATATTAGAGTGAAATTTTTTCCTCCTAAAAACCACCATACTTTAGAAGAGAGAAAATTGCCTTTTATTTGTGATACTATGAAATCACTTACCTTCAAGGATAACATCTCAATTACTCTGTGATAAACAACAAAATATGATTTACGAAAGATAAATTCTACTGAAATAGCTCAATCACTGCTAGCTTTTTGTTACTTATAGAAATCACTCTTCTGAATTCATTTTGAAAGAATTTGAACAGATAGAATCATTATTCCTGGAAAATACATGACCTCACATTCACAGGCAAACATTGTAAACATACATGTAAAATGACTGATAAAAAATATTTCTTAGTATTACGTGAATTGGCACCTACCATAATGGGATAAAATTTCCCATGACTGCATTATGTACAAATCAAACACTATCATTTCTCAAAAAGTAGATGAACTATAACTGAAAAACATGATAGGAGGGAGCCAAAAAGTAGCTTAGTGATGGTGAAGATCCACTATTTAAAGATGCATGTGAAACAAGTGCCCACCTGGGGGATGGGAGAGACACTAGCCCCCCAAAAAGGAGCCAGAGATAAGCACTCCTGGGCTTTCAGCTCTGAACCCCCTGCCACCTCAGGGTAACTGTCTATCTTCTTTCCTTTCCATCTTCTTCCCCAGATAAACTGTCCTTTGTTATACTAGAAAAAATAAAAAATAAAGATGCATGTGATGAGCTGAACTAAATTGTTTTTGCAAGAATCTGAAGTGAAAAAAAAAAAAATACTGCTAAATTACTGTATTATGTAACAAGGAAATTTTAAATGTGTGGATATAACTAAATTTATTAAATATTTTAGATAGCTGTTTATTTTACCTAGACCTCTAAATAGTCACATTGTCGAAATGGCAAAAAAAAATCCATAAACTTTTCATTGAGAAACTTGTGGATTTAAAATCAATTAATAATCTGGGCATCTTGCCCATCTTGCCTAAATCTCCAAATTCCTGCCATACCCCAAATTATAGAGGCAGACCAGAAAAAAAAGAAAAAAAACCATCACAATATTTTTAGTTCCACAATAATGGAACTAAGATACAAATTACTTTAAATTTAAATGAATTAAAGTGAAGCAAATATCCAACTAATAGCAATGGAAAATATATTGCTGTTGCTTTTCAACAAGTATGAAATTTCTCAGGAGCAAAAAAACAAAAGATCATCAGACAGCAAGATTCTTCCCTTAGACCACAAACGAGACTCTAGATTAGAAAGTAGGAAGGAATCTCACTTCTACCTCAAAATAGCGAGTAACTATATAAAGATGATACATGTTTGATATGCCACATTTCATAAAAATTTTAATCAGGGCTCTAAGAATGTCCGTGACAAAAACATCATTAAAGTTATCTGCTAATACTTACTTAGTGGCTAGTGAAACAAAGCCTAAAATTGACCTTCCAAAACTAGAACCATCAACACAACTTGATCCAACTCAATTCAACCTTTTTAATCTTTTCAGCAAAATTCTGATATTACCTTAGACCAGAGCATCTCACCCTTAACATCATTGACATTCCGGGCCCAGTGATTCTTAGACGGGGGGAGCTGTGACGTACACGACAGGATAATAGGTTGTGTCATTGCCCTCGAGTTATTACATGCCAGTTACATCTACCTTCCCTGTTGTAATGACCGAAAATTTCTCCAGATACTGACAAATGTCCCCTGAAGGGTAAAATCTCACCCAGTTGCAAAGAACTGACCTACACATAGTATATCTGTTATTAAAATATCTATAATAATTGCTACTGTATTTTCTGACTGACCAATTTTGAATAAGAAAAGTGTGTGTTGGCATGAACACGGTTAGAGGGAGAAGGAAGATGGCAGAGTAACTCCAGACTGCCTCTCCTCCTCCCTTTCCCACTGTGGTCTTGCAAAGACTTCTGCCGAAGGAGAACCAGGTCAGCTTAGTTCTAGACAACAAAGTAGTCTGCCCACAGTGCTGGACCCACCCGGCCCCTGCTGTACTTCCCGCATCTGGCCTTCTGACGATTCTGGATGGCTGCGTTCTGAATGTTAACCCAGAATTCTGGATTCAATTGTGGAAGCAGGGCCGGAGCTGCCCTTCTGCCCATCTGTTCTACCAACCAGGAAGCCGTGTTCCCTTCCTCTCAGGTGTTCTGTCAAACACTCCTAAATAGAAACTATCTCTCCTGCATCTGCCCTTTCTTTAGATACCTGCCAAACGCTATTAAGCCCTCCTTCTATGATTCCATGCTCTTCATACTTTTCCCAGCAATATGAAAGGGAATTTCCCACCTCAGAAAGGGAATTGCAACATAGGGCCCACTTTTGGTGCCAATACACTTTGTTCTTGCGATTTATCTAGGTGTTAAGGAAATACAGTCAATATCGCATGGATTTTTATCAGTTCTGCTTGCCTTTTCTTTACCAAGTTCACAAAAATGAAAGCAGTTTAATTAAATTCAAGTGGTCTAAGCTAACCTCCCACTTCCCTCTCCATCTGTGGAGTATTTGCTTCCAGATATACTCAGCCTGTTCCAATTTTTCTGGGCTGACATTGGTCCAGTTTGCCCTTCTGCAGTGTCAAACACAGAAGCAAGCAACACTCTTCCAAAGATTGTTATCTCTTTGATACAAAAGGCCTGACTTTTCCATTTCCAGGGAGGTTTTCCGGTCTACACCTTTTCTTTCTTTCCCTTGTGAAACACATCTAAGGAAGCTCTCATTCTTCTGTTCATGTGGCCTATCTTCTTCTGAAAGTCACTGAGGTTAAATTTGTAAACCATAATTTTGCAAGCAAGGGAGGGTGAGCAGTCAGTTCAGCTTGACAAAAGATGTGACTTCTTTATGCTTGCGTCTTTTCCCTTCGAACAAGACCCCGCCTCTCTGCAAATTCCTTGAAGCAAGTGCCAATTCCTCCTCCTTCTCGGAGCCTGCCCGTGCCCAGTTCACTGTGGGACATAAGAGGAATGCCATGTGAATTTGCAGGATTGAGCTGAATTTTATTTACAAGGGAGAAGTCATTTCCATTCTTTTTCTTCAAGAGATGTCATCCTGCAATCGACTCAGACACTGACACTTACTCACTGATTGGCTTTGTGGTGAGGGCTGCAGAGTGGGCTGCTGGTTTTCCGAAGTGGGCACCTGTCCTTGAACGACAGAGCTGAATCATCACGCAATTTCACACAGCAGGGAAAGCACTGAGACGATAACTCTGAGTCACGATCGACATGAGCAGGGTTCTTTCTAGAAACGTAGTGCAAAGGGGATAAATCACGCATTTCTCTTGCTGGCGCCCCAGTGCCTGGCGGGCTTGGCGGGTTCTCTGCAGCCTCGGATGACTCTTTGAAGACTGTAACCTTCCTGCGAAACAGCACTGCATCGTTTTTCAGACGGTTAGAAAGTGACAAGAACAGCAAGAACTGCCTTTCCCGGTGACCTAAATTCGCTGCCACCTAGAGACTGGCTGAGGGCCTGCACCTGCCAAGCGAGGCCGCCACAGCTGCGCTGCATCCCGCTCACTTCAGATAACTCCGCGTCTCGAATTTACTGTACTCGAAGGCATTCGAAGATTTTTTGTATTTAAGACTTCTCTCATTAACTCAGCCTCTGAGCATCTCTCCACTTCTGTTTCGGTGTGCCGACCTCATTACTTATATGAATATTACATTATGCTTTTCGGCCATTAAACACAATGTTATAACCCCACACAAGATCGGTTGGAACTATGCCTATTTTGGAGCAGACACAATGCATGCAGGCTTTTGAAAGATTTTAGAAATACGCAAACTGAGTGAAAAGACAATACATGGGCTAGAATTTTATAACCCAGTAAATATGAATATGTTGAGAAATTTCTAAGTCCCGGCACTCTGCTAAGCATTTTGATACAAAAATAAAAAAGATAGATAAAGACACTTCCTGAAGTTCCCTAACGCTGATCCTGTGCAGATTCTTTAATGTTCCATTTATTGAACTCCCCTATCACATCCCAAATTGACTCACGAGTCATCCATGCGTTGATTGTGCAAGACAGACGGAGCAAGCTATTGAGGGAGTGTACAGCAGCAGAGCTTGTAAGCGGCCATTGGGAACGTAAATCCAGCCAGGTTTGGGGGGAAACTGGCATTATCGAATAAACTTGAAGCTGCACATACACCAGGACCTAAATATCCCATTTGTGGGTACATTTCTATGTGCATATACCCAAAATATTCATAGCAGTATTAATCACAAAAACCTGGAAATGATATGACGTACATTGCTAAGGAAATGGATGAACCGATTGTGTCTTAGAAGAAATCTCTGCCCACCCCTGTGCATGTGCAAATGGACTTGGCTACTGCCCGACGGAAGCCTTCATTGGCATCTTTTATTCACACTAGACCTTGTGGAGAACTGCGCAGGTTCCGGAAGGCCCAAAAGATATCAAGCTGTGGTGATGGCCCGTGTGCAGACAGGCTTCTCAGTCCCCTTCTGCATTTCACCAAGTACCGGTCACAATCTGATCTTATTGAGAAGCTTTCAGAGAGACTGTCTTGACTTACTCCACAGTAATGCTGCCCTCCAAATTAAATTTAGACTCAACATAAGCTATTGTTGGCTGGGGGATTTTCTTCAATCGGTATTACATTAATTCAATTGACTATTTTAGAGCAGTGCAAATAAATGAACTTCCAAACACATGATATGCATATATACATACATGTATATACTTGTATACATATATGATGTATATACTCATATGTATAGATACATGCATATACTCATATACATATAACAATTAACACAAAATAAAGAGTGAGCAGTACTAGTGAGAACTTGAATTTTCCAGGCATCTTAGCCCCAGGGTCAAATTTGTGAGGGAAAGAGCTGAGACATTCCAGCTTTGATTTCGATAGTATAAATTCCAAGCATTAACTGTCAATTAATTAATTATAGCATAAGAATACTATGAAGACAATATAACATGTGTGAGGTCAGCTTTCCATCACTATAACAAATACCTGGAATAAATCAACTTACAAAGAGAAAAGACTTATTTTTACAAGTAGTTTTAGAGGATGTGATCCGTGTTCCATTTGTGCCAGTGCTTTGGGGCCTCGGGTGAGACAGCACATAGTGGCAGAGTAAAACCACCACCTCATGGCAAAAAATAAAAGAGAAAGGAACTAAGGTCCCATGGTCTCCTTCAAGACTCCACCAGTGACCTAAACTCTCCCACCACGCCCTACCTCCTAAAGCTCCACCAAGTCCCAGCAGTGCCATCCCAGAGTCCTTTGGAGGATATTCCAGATCTATGTGATGGGAGTGTGTCAAGAGCCTAGTAGCAGCATGAGGCAAAGCCGTTTGGTGAACACAGGGAACTTCACACCTGGGGCATTATCTTTCAGACTGACCAGTCTGACTCCCTGGATCAAAAATACATGAAATGCTTCTTAACAGTGGAGTTCTGGACCTTGCTGCAAACTGAGAGTTAGAACCTTTGTAGGTGGGGCCAGGGAACCTACGTTGCATCCCACTTTCCAGGTAGGTCTTCAACATGCAAAAGAGGGAGGTACCTATGAAACGACCTGAAAGGGGACTAAAAAAACATTTCAGAATGAGCCCACACAAGATGCTGTAGTAATGATCAAAAGTTGTGTACAATACAGGAGTATATCCAAGATTCTAAATAATAATAATTAGTTATGCATACTACTTGTCAAATATGTGATAGCTATAACAGTACAGTATATTAAACTACTTCTACCAAAATCCTTGAATGGCATTACCACAGACTTGCCTGACCTCTATCACTGTCCCTGTGTTTACAGATGGGGACACTGGAGCTTAAAAATACTAAATGACTATTAGAGGGCATATAAGAAGTAAAAGCTGGCCAGTTCTTTCTAGAAAGATATAAGCCATAAGACCATATGGTTGCTGTTCCAGGTGAAACAAGACTGACTACATTTACAATCATGTATGTCCTAAGGAGCCACAAATTAGCACTAATACACAAGAGCCAAGAGTCAGCAGGGAATGTTTTCCTTCCCACAATGATTCTCCGTAGAGCTATTATAAGTGAACAAGCCATGTTCTTATTTTCTGTAGGATATGACTACAGGGGACTGAAAGCAAATTAATGCAACATTTACCTAAAAATAGACAATAGCATTTAGTCATAGCTCTTCCCACAGCTGACTTTGAACAGAGTTCTGGCGGTCTGATCAGAGGGGCCTGTGGCTGGCGTCCGACTCCCAGGACTCGCTGAGTGTCTGATTCCATCACAGAGCGCCTGTGGCAGCACTATTTTTAGCCAGCTTCAGTGGCCCATGCCAAGACCCGAGGGAGCCCTGACTCCTGTCACACAGGGAAATCCCGAAAGGGAAGAGAGTACGACCCTTGATACCCTGCCGCCGGCACCAGCACCGAGGAGGCTATTGTCTTGCCCACCCAGCGCCTCCCACCCAACATGGCTCCACCGCCGGCCTGCGGCCTGAGACAGGAAGTGCAGGCCAGCCCCTTCCTGTGTGAGGCTCTTTATCACGCCCAGCTACAACCTGGCCTGACCTGCCACTGTCTCTAGACACCGTGAGTTCTCGCTGATTACGTGGAGAAGGATGATGTCAGTTTGGATGGAAAAGGCTACAGAAACATGGAAATAGCCAAAAGTCTTCTAAGAGCAATTAACCTTAAAATAATTTCTAAGCAGGGCACTTCTCATTCTAAAATATGCAAGACACAAGCAATTCCGGGGATGAAATAGGATACAGGAAAAAGAAGGTATATTCTGAGCTCTTTGCAAATACTCCCTCCTCCCCTTGATTAACACTGATTCCTGCAGCTGTTGGTTCTTCTCACGGGCCTCCTTTAACCTCACTCAGTCAGGCCTCACAGTCCAGCATCTGAAAGGCTAATGAAGTTCCTAATCTGATTTTGCAGCAAATGGAGCCCTGCCTTTGCTGGGAGGAAAGCCCCTTTGCTGCCCTCACACAGCCAGCAGAGTGTGTACTTTCGTTCGGAGTCATTAGTGTACAAACATGTTTTTATCTGCTGTAAGCATTCCCAAAATAAGCACTTCTGAAGGTGCTATGGGAGTCTGGTGTCTCCTCCCAGTCCCTAAGGTGCTTTGAAATCATCTTATCACAGAAAGCAAATCACAGGGCTCTCGTTTTCCCAGGCTTGTGATGTCTTTTTGGTGACTTCACATTCTGTGAGCTATTTTTAGTGGTTAAATACTGGCTTCTGAGGAGCAAAGCTCCCGCGGTCCTTTTGCGGTCTGGGAATAAAAAGAACCTCAATAAACTGACAAAGTATTCAGCCCTATTCTATTGATCTTCTCTGGCCAGAAATCACCTAAATATTCATCAAAGTAGATAAAATACCTGACACTTTAAAAATGGATATAACAGTAGCTCAATAAAAGCTGACTTTAGAAAAAAAGACATTTTACAATCCATTAATGTTTTTTAAATATCTTGAAATAGTCCCAAACTGGAAGTGATCAATGATTGGTATTTTAAATAAAACTATACCTCTAACATTTAAATAGTAAAGCCAAAAATGTTCTGAAGACAAGTTTAGACTTTTTTGTACAGTAGAGAAAGATAAGATTGTGTCCAGGATAAAATCAACTTTGGATTTTTATTGTAATAATGTATATCAGTGGAACCACATTTTAAACACTTCTATTGCTTTTTTAACTGTAATATATTCCCTTATGTTTCTAATCTTAGATAAAAAATTAGCTTTATAAGACAGTAAAATTCAACTTTCTTTAATCTAGCATATCTGGTTTTTGTCAACCATGGTACAAAGCCTGTCAGTCATATCCAAGATTTTCCAAAGCTGGTTCCTAAGAACACTTGTTTGGTCTCTTAATCCTCAAACAACAACTTTATAGATGCCCCTTCTCATCCCTTGCTCACTGTGAAGGGACGCACATGTCTGCTGAAAAGCAGTCACTTACCTTCCTCTGCTCAGTAACAAAATGGGGAAATTTGAGCAGTTTCTCAAGTGAATCTACTTTAGGTTGAATGTGAACTTTAATGAACGAGGCCCAGCAGGCTGCGCCCTTGGAACACAGCCGGGGGAGAGGTGGAGGCAGCTGCAGGGAAGCTGTGGGAAACTCACTCTGCCAGGCCCGGCGTGAGCCCTCAGAGCGAGGGCAGCAGTTTGGGCTTCATTCAGGTCTGGCTCAGGTCAACCCCAGTGTCGACGCAGGTCTTAGTAGAAAGCATGGGAAGGAGGCACCAGCACAGATGGCAGGCAATCTTGAAGTCTACACAGGACGAAAGAGCAGACTCTGCTGAAGACAGACACTGAGGGACGTGGGTGCCAGAAAACTCAGGAGCATGTGCAGGAGGCTGAGCCTTGGTGCACTCAGTGCTCACCCCCAGCCAGACTGAACCTTGCACCTCGGAGCGCCAACCAGCTAGCAGGTTGCCCGGGTAGCGTCCTCTCAAGTCTAGTAGTGTTTGCTCTGGAGATCAGGCACCAGTGACTTCAGCGGGGAGGGGCAGATAAACATTACATAAAATTACTTATTTGCATTCGTGACTCTTCCCAATTCTTTAAATTATCCTACTTTGCAATTTAATTATTTGGGTTAGACAGTAATTGTGTTCGCTCATTAGCAAAGTGGGAGGTTTCATAAGCCTGGGGAAAAAAATACAGTACTTAAATGCTATTAAATAGTTAGGTCATTAAAAATCAGAGTAAAGGAAGCCTATAGTTTAAAAAAATCCCCAGCTTTGCAAGTACATATACTGTCCAGCAGATCTCTGGCAGCTTCTCCTGGACATCAGGCCTAAGTCTGCCTGTGCCTCTGGACACTGTACCACCCCACACGCTCCCAAGTCCAGAACCTTTGCCCAGCTTGTCAACTTGCAGCTTGCCTTGGGCTGGAAGCTGCCATGACCCTTAAAATATCTAAATCCAAGCTTTCATTCATTGACCTCACTGCATCATGTGACATTTTTTTTAAAAACTATTTTTTCCTCCTCTCTGGCCAGTGTCCTCCTGGTTTTTTCCTACCTTTTATTTCCTTCTTTTTGGTCTTCTTTTTCAGGTTACTTTTCCGCTTGTCCTTTGACAAGTTCCATTTTGGATCTTTGATCTCTTACTTGATCACTTACTCCCCATACCTGTTGTTTCAACAACCATCTCTACGTGAAAACTTTGCTTGGAGACATGAGCCAGTGAAAATGTCCTATATGTCCCTTAGTGTCTCCAAAACTGATCTCATTTTTGTCACTTGCAAGTCTCTCGCCTTCTAATGTCTTTACCATGATTACTAATTTGGTATTCACACAAACTCACTGATCACCATCCTTCTATCTTTACCCTTGACAATGCTCATTGACTAAGTCCTTTCTAAATTCTTCTTAGGTCTACATTCTCTTCCCCAATGCCCTCTCTTTAGTTCAAAGATCTGTTTGCCCTTATCCAGATTAGCATTCCCATGGCTTTCTGGCACTTTTCTCTCTTGATCTTTACCTCCTTTGAACCATTCTCCATGTTGTAGCAAGTTAATTTAAAAGACAATAACATAAATCTATGTTATCCATGCATAACCCTGACTCCCCCCAAAAGAGCTGTCTCAGGGCAGAGGAGGCAAGAAGTACACTGTGACATCTTTTCCATGAGTCACACGGGCACATGTCTGTGTCTCTCCGAGCACCTCTCTGTCATCTTGCATCCCCCTGTAGATACACTATCACTATTGCCGGGTCACGTTGGCAAGAAGGACTGCCTCAGGCCGGATGGGTGGTGTCCTCTGCTTCTCTATCCATCACGCACCAGTTCATAATTTGTAAGAAAAGTCATTTGATCGGTTTAGCAAAATGGATGGTTTGGTTTCTCTGGGGGTCATGTAACTGCCTGTTGTCCAATCAGCCATCGCCAAAGATAAACGTGTTAGTTTGGTGGTCAGCAAGGTTGTGAACAGACCAGGCAGGCGGACAGGCCCCATAGACAGGTGCAGACTGGGAAGGTGCCCCAATTCAAGTAAACAGCAGCAAAGCTCTTAACCGTCTGCTTCATGCCTGCCTCATCTGCTTCATGCCTGCCTTTTCAATCTGATTCCTGCCTCTGGCTCTACCTTTGTACATAACAGCCTCATGATATCATGAGTTCTCTATATGGGTTTTCACATGA
Organism: Hystrix cristata; assembly: GCA_004026905.1. NCBI lineage: Eukaryota > Metazoa > Chordata > Mammalia > Rodentia > Hystricidae > Hystrix > Hystrix cristata. The sequence goes on along the minus strand of PVJO010002529.1, from coordinate 73,742 downwards.
TTTTTACATTCATATCTGCTTTTGTATCTGCCTAGAATTTTGTTTGTTTGTTTTTCCTTTCTCCAAACCTACCTCTAAACTCCTGGAATCAGTATTTGGCAAAGTACTAGTTGCTCATCAAATCTTGCATAAATGTCACCTCCTCTTTAACATTCCACTAAAATGTCCCCCTAAAATTAGAGACTACAACTTCAGGGTCCCCTGATCATTAGGACATGCACCCACCAGTTCTTAATGCACTGTATTGTCATCTTTTAGTCTCATCCTTCTGCTTACCAAAGATTGGCCCCGTTAATGGAAATCTTAGTGAGAAGTAAGAGGCACAAAGAAGGCTGAAATGAAGAGTCATACAGTTGAATTTGTTCCCCTTAGTTTCAGAGTCAAGCCTTGAGTGGATATTTGCAACCCCTATATGCCCTCTGGCCAGGTGGATTTGGCCCTCTGAAATTTCACTGAAATGAACCAATAATTATGAGATCAATAGAAGAAAAATACATACAACTGTATGTATGTATGTATGTATGTATGTATGCAAGGAAAACTAACATAGGAATCCTACATAGAGATAAGCATCCAGAAAAGCCAGACGGTTGAGGCTTAAATCACTTCCCAAGCTGTACAAAGAAAAAAGAGACTTGGAGAGGGAGGGGACTGACATCTCCCGGAAGACGATGGTGATGAGCTATAGTAGGGGGAGGAGAGACATGTGGGTGAATAAAAGATGTCTTATTATGTGGGCTCTCCAGTGACCTCGCAGAACTGTCCTCTAAAGAATAGATGAAAATATGTCCAGGGAGGAGTGTCTTGGGCATGGGGACTTGTAATCTTTTTTTTTAAACATCTAGTGGTTAATCTTTATTGGTTAATGAAATTGCATAACAAGCGTATTCTTTCTGAGAAGGGGCATCTAAGGAAGCACTTTCTGCTGTTTAGAAGAAAAAAACATTAAGAGACGTGGGGTTGGAGAAGTACAAAGAGAAACCAGAAATCATTTATTTAGTGTAAAGTTGCTGTACTTTGGAGTCTGGCCTCACCATTTTCTGAGCCTACTCTTATCAAAAGCAAATGTCTGGGGATGCAGGTCGGTGGTGGAACACTTGGCCAGCATATAAAAGTCCTGGGTCCATCCCCAACATGGCAAAAATAAAGAAAACAAAACACAAATGTCTGACCTGTGGCTGAGTTACAATCTGTGTGTCTGGTTCTACCCTTTCTTTAGCCAGGCTGGTGCACTTTTCCTTTGCTCCACTCTACAAGACATCAGTACATCACAATCACAGAGAGACTTCTGGCCCTCTCCTTGAAGAAGACTTCCTGGCTGAAGAAGCGATTTTTCCTTCAAGATTCCCATGGTCAAGCATCTGCTGTTTGTTTCCCTGACATATGTCTTCTCTTGTTGGACATCCGGAAGCGCCGGCTTTAGCTTCAGTGCCTGCTAAATCTCTGGTTCCTGGTGGATTTACATCAGACGGTGAGCTTCAGGGCAGGGACTAAATGTACCTTGTCTGACACTCTATCTCCACATCTTAGCATGAAGCTCGGCAGATCTCAATCAGCCAAGAAATGATATCTGCTGTTTTTATTACTACTTGTCCAATTTCACGCAGACATTCAGATTAAGTGTCTTCTTCTTGTTCTCCCAGCCATTGCTATCAACCACATTACTGCACTTTTTCACTATCCAGGCATCCAACAGGCACATGTATTCAAAGAAAGATGGATAGTTGCCCCAAAGTCCTTTCAACCAAAGAAAAAGATAACAAAGTGATAACTACTAACTAGATCTATCATGACACCAGCCAGCAGCAGTCGGAAGGCCCTCCTGGTTCAGAAACTATATTTGAGCTTTGTGCTCCTGGAATGGCCTCTTATGAGCCATTTCCCTGCAGCTCACTGTACAGCGGCAAAATCTGAATCGGGTTTTGTTCTTTCCTAAACTTTCCCTCTACTTACAACTCTCTATTTTAGCTCCCTCTACTGTCAATCTGTTCTGCGTATCCTCGCATAGCTAGCCAAGCAGAAAGTATCCATCTGGTATTTGTCAACATGGTTGAATGCCAGGATCTCTTTGAAAATAATTTCTACGCTTTTTTAAAAAGCCTAATAACTTTAGGAAGCCTGAAGTTTCATGAAGAAGAGTCTTTGTCTAAGTTCATTTGGGCTGCTGTCACAAAAATACCACAAGCCGAGTGGTTTGCAAACATTTCTTTCTTTCAGTTCTGGAGCCTAGAAAGTCCCAAATCAAGCTTTAGCAGATTCCATGTCTGGAACGGGCTTCTTCATGGTTCTTAGATAACCCACTTTTCATCGAGCCCTCACCAGGCAGAAGGGATGAGGGCGCTTCCTCAGGTTCCCTTTTAGAAGCTCTGACCCATCCAGGAGGGAGCTACCATCATGACCTCAACACCTCCCACCTTCTAATGCCATAATCTGGGGAGCTAGGGCTGCAACATAGGAACTGGGGGCAGGGCACAAATACTTAGTCTGTGACAGTTCTATTTTTCACTTTTGTGTAACCTTCATTTAGGGTGCACAAACACAGGGCAATGAACTAGAATTCATCTTGGTGACCATTGCAGTTAGGCAGGATGCTATGTTCAATCTTACTTGGTTTATGTCTTGTACTGAGTAACTACTCTGAAGGTGGTGATACACAGTGTAATGACTATTGTTACTGTCATTATTTTTATGAAAATTTTTTTTCATAAAATGAAAAAATTAGCAAGGAAATCAAAAGAATAATCTAGGCAATTAAAAAAATATATGGTAGTCTAAATGTCCTAAAGGTAAAGTGTGAGGGTTTTTTTCAGAATCAATATTTTATTAATTAATGTCTCCAAAGTCATTTCTCCATCTGATGGTCATTCTCTGCCTCTGGAAAAGCACAAAAATACTCTATGATGGAAATGAGTTTTCAAAAAACACTAAATGAGGGGGAAAGGGAATGAATACGAAAATAGTAGATAGAAAAGCAACGAAAACACATAATGAGGAAACAAATATTTAAAGAAGTGCTGTGGATTGGCCATTGGCTGTCCTCTGAAAGGTTCACATATTAAATGACTGGTTTCCAGGATGACAGCATGGAGGTGCTGTGGATCTTCAAGCTATATGGTCTGGGGTGGGGCAGGGGAACACATAGCAATTGAGTGTGCTGTTGACTGAAGAGATTAGGCAAGTTCTCATGCAATCTCTTGGTAACTCTTGAGAGATAGTCACTATAAAAGCCTGAGGTGGGCCCACCCATTTGTCTCTGGCTTCCTATTTGAGATGTGATCCTCTGCTCTAACACATTCTCAGCCATTACCATCCATAATAACAATAGTTATTATACTGTGTATCACTATCTTCAAAGTAGTTACTGAGACATAAACCAAGTAAGACTGAACATAGAGTTCTCCCTAACTGTGATGTTCACCAGAAAGAATGCTAGTTCACTGCCCTGTGACACAGCCAAAAGTGTCCTGACTAGAACTGAGCCAATGCAGGGCTCATACCCTTGAATCTCCAGGACTGTGAGCCAAATAACCCTCTTTACTTTATAAAGTTAGCTGCCTCGGGTATTTCATTATAATGATAACAAGCTGGCTAACACATAAAGTAACATGAAAATAGGAGTATATCTAGACATTCAATATTTAGGAAGAGGTTAAAGTGGTCATAGGAGAAAATGTTAAGCATATTGAATGCTGGAAAAGATGTTGATATTGACCTATGCATTCTTTCCATGGATTTCTTTCCATACTCTTCAGGGAGGGCTATGTGACTAAAGTAATGTTCTAAAGGACTTTAATATTTCACCAAGTTACCAGATACAACTAGACTATTAAAAATATAAGTAACTGATTTAGTTCCTGCTTAAAATTAAATTATATTTCAAACTGAACTAAACCAGTGAAAAGAAATGTAGACACAAATTTAAGAGACAACAACAAGTGGGCTGGGGCCTTAGCTCAGTGGTTACAGTGCTTGCCCAGCAAGCGCAAGGGCCAGAGTTCAATCCCCAGCACAAAAAAAAAAAAAAGAGAGACAACAACAAGAAATTTAATTATTAGTGCCCCCAAGGCTGAAGTAAGAAATTGAACATTTTTAAGCCCAATTCTTGCCTTGTCTTTCTGCTCAGTATCTCATCTTCATATGCTTACTTATTTACCCATGACTAAAATTGATAATCCTTCCTTATAATGGCTTACTGAGCAAATTTAAATCTGCAATAGCATATGTGTCTGTCTGTTTATAGATGAAATATATTCAGTATCTTTAAAGATGTTACAAAAATATAAATATGCAATGATTAGTAAATACTGTACTTAAACTTCACCAATAAGTGAAGCATTCCATGCACACCCTAAACTTCTTATCTTGTTTTAAAGAGATCTTTGACCTCTATTGTGCTTGAGACTACATCAGACTGGTAGTATCCCACAGACATCCACACCATGTCCCTTCCTATGTATTCCCCTCATATCCTGAGCTGAAGCAAAACCACTGGAGCATTTGTACATCTAAATATTCCCCAGAGCATAAATGGCTCCAGCTATTCAGTAGATGGTATGGGGAAGTCGCTAAGATAGGATAGAGTGCAGATATTAAAGCCAGGGTCACCTACACACTGCCATCCTAGGAAAGGCCATTGGTTTTCTGCTGCTCTATTGGGCCAATAATACCTTCATGATTGCAATTACTCCCAAAGACTCAATCAAGGAGCTGAACACTAAAATCAGTACTCTAAGTTACTTACTACTTCTTTTATATTCAGTCTTTTACTGCTTAACATGAAAACTTTGTTAATATAAAACTTGATACCTAAATAAACATGCTATAAATGTAAAATAAAGACTATTATAAAGTTCTTATGTACTGCAGATTACTATAAAATATTTCACCGTGGCATAAATTTATTTAATTTTTATTTTGACTATTTCTTGCACAGCGAGATATTTCACAATTGGTCTTTGGAAAACAATTTTCTTTGGGTAACTCACATTCCTGTATGTTTACAAATGGAAACACTCTCTGTCTTTGCTCAAGACTATCTTTTCAAGGATGCTTTGTACTGCAAGCGACATTGGAAGATAAAATAGGGTCTCCTTCTGGAGCAAAGGATAAGTTTTCTTACAGCTTTGGAAGATAAAGATAGTGTCTCTGCAACAACAGTCGTGTATACATACCAGAGAGTATAATTATGCATCCCTCTGAGCAAAGTAGACTAACTGCCCATTAGAAAAGATTCAGGTTTTCTAAGGTCAAAATTCTGTCCTCCAACACAACCTGCTACATAATCAGGAATAGCCTGGCCCTCTTTGCATCACCTTGTGGCGATTAGGGCTGAAAGGAGTGGTCCAAGAGAATGCTGATATTCTGGATACTGTTAATGCTGAGAATAATAAAATATTTTGTGTCTGACACAAGAGTCATACATCTTCCAGGATCTAGAACATGCCAATGTTAGCTTCCAGCTCAGGCCCAATATCAGATCCTTTAAACTTCTCAACATTATTTTTACAGAGCACATTAAATGTAAAGATGTAAATAACACATGAATTTCGAAAGTGCTTTACTCAAAAACATGAAGATTTCTATTCAAATCAGATTCTATCATATTGTAGCCCCTAAAAAAGCTTTATTTTGGATTTCCACAGTGATTTTATCCTACATTTTATTTTACTTTTTAAAAAGAAAACATACTCTGATTCCTATAAATTCCTTCGTCACTACTTCTGTAAGAGAAGAGCTTCTTTCAGCCAGGGGTGTCAAGCCCTTCAAACCCAAAATCCTGTAATTTCCCCCCTCTTACCTGAGGAGTCTTCTAAGTCAACACTAATCCTCACACCTTTCCTTTTGGCTTGGGAAGGACTAGGATATGTTGTTACAAAATGGTCCCGGTGCATTATGCTTTCTTATGTCTGAGCCCTGGTACAGTCCTCCCTTCCACTGCATCTCAGCAGCCCTCTGACCTACAGGGTGTCTGGCCCAGATAATGTGATAGAAATAAATGATACTTTGTGGATTTCAGCACCTCGAAGCTCTCGCTTCCCTGAACCACCACGGAAAACAGTCCAGGTCACCCACATGGAAAGAGAAGGCCTAGAGGATCAAAGTCGAGGCTTCACCTTTCAACAACCCACGCTAACAGATAGCAACTTAGTCTTCTGGTCCAAACTGTGAGCACTTTAGATGAGCTTAGCTGAGATGACACAGAGCAAGAGGAGACACTTGGGAAAGCCCAACCTGGCCAACATGGAATGTGAGAAATGATGAAAGGGTATTGTTTTAAGTCTTTAAATTCTGAGGTAGTTTTTTTATACAGTAACACATAAATGAAGCAGACATGAACATCCCTTTTCTTTTCCTAAGCCCCCTAAGTCTGTCCTGTTGGGGCCACTTTCTTTCACTAAAGTCACCATCACTTTATGTCTACACAAGCTCCTCTTGCTTGTCCAGTAATCAGCTACAGTATTCACATTCAAACACATAAAAGCTCTTCTTGAAACAATAATACTGGTAAGAAACTCTCATGGTCCCTTAACATCTTGAAGAACTCTTTCATGATCACTAAGCGTAATCTTGCCTTCTATATCTGAAATTCTGTCTTCACATTGTTTCATTCTATTTCCTATACTTTTAGTCTAATTTTCAATCTCCTGGATATTTGTTTGATTCACAGATTCCATTTCTTTCCTATGTTGGGCATTCGTGGTTTTCATTATTTTCCTAAGCGCCTGTATTTTTTTTTAAACTGTATCTTCTCTAGAGTCACTAATCATGTCTTCCATTCTAGTCACCATCTCTGTAGCTATATGAGAAATTATTTCTATTCTGATTTTTTTCCAGAGCCTCATTCATCTGCTTTGTTACTTCCACTGTTACCACATCTGAGAGTCTGGGTGGGTAGCTTTCAGATTGTTCAACTTTGTTCCATTCTGGATTTGCAGCTTGCTTACATGTTTTCTCATTTTCTTTTTCTTTTTTTTTTTTAGTTTAATTCCTGGGTTGATGCTTGTGAACTGCTTATGGCAGGTAGTTTTATTGCTTGTGTTGCAAACTCTTTGGAAATCACTAGTTCCTCAGAGATGTCTTCTAGCTATAGCTGGTTTTTGGGTTTTGAGTCTGACACAAGATTCTAGCTCTTCAATTTATTGAGGCTGAGAAATTGCTGTCTATTTGGCTAGCCCCTGGTTCTTTGACCTGGCCTATAATGTCATTTATGACCCTCTGCCAATATCGGTTTTGGCATACGAGGAAGAACAACTGATTAGAACTCAGTCACCTTGGCTAAAGTACTATGATCAGTAATAGCAATAGCATCAAACAGAGCCTAGAAAATGACAAACTGTGGTAACGATGAATTTGCCACCTTTAACCATATGAACTACTTTTATGGTTATATAACAATATCTAAAATAAACCAGAAACTTGTATACAGTACATATGCCCTCAATATGGCAATTTTATCCTCAGAGGAGAAAGTTCAAGAGGAATTAGGAGGAAAAAGTAGAGAAATATAGAAGAGGAAGAGACGAGAAGCAAGGCCGGAGGACAGGGGAAGATTATGCAAATTTTGGGAAACTGGTACAGAAAACAGGAGGGAAAGAGAGAAGAAAGAAATAAAAACAAGAACAGAACAAAACAATAACACCAAAAAACTAGAAACAAATTTTACATTCATATAAAAACAAAGAAAGAAAGAAAGAAAGAAAAGAGAGAAAGAGAGAGAGAGAAAGAAGGAAGGAAGGAAGGAAGGAAGGAAGGAAGGAAGGAAGGAAGGAAGGAAGAAAGGAGAGAGAGGAGAGAAAAAAAACACAGCAAGAACAACAACAGAACAAAAATTGTCCACTTCCAGGTGTGGCTGTGCTATCACTGGTAGACAGAGTAGGCAGGCCCAGGTCTGTGATGATTAACCCCAGCAGTAGATTTATGGTGGGGTAGTGGGTAATCCCAGCTGAGTTCAACAGCAAAACTTTATCAGCAAGTCCACTAAAATTCAGCCTTCTCTCTGGCTGTGAGTTTGGAACCCAATTTGTTCAGCTAAAGACACACTGTCTCCTGCCAGCTTGGACTCAGCTCCCTGCCAGCTTAAATTTGGCTCCTTGCCCTCCTGCCAACTTGAACTTGAACTCAGCTCTGCCTTGCCCTGACCCAGAGACCCACGGCGGCTTCCCAAGACGGCAACCAGCCAATCACCCTCTCCTAGGGGACGTCTGAACCCAAATAACTCACCAGCCACTGCAGTCTGCTGTGTCTACCACTCATGTGTCTTCCCGTGGAGGCCTCTGGGGTCAGCAGGAGTCACCGTGAGTCTGCAGGCTTGAGCTGCCTCTCCTGTGCCGGTGAGCCGGGGCTCTGGGAGACAGCACCTTCAGTCTGCCGCCTTCTTCTTCCGCACTGAGGTCTCTCTTTTCACTCTCCCTCTGGGCTCCGACTCTCACTTCAGATCCTTGCTGGTCCTGGGAACCCACTTCCCTCCCTCTTCTCTTCCTTAAATTGCTATATTCCAGCATCTGGACAGCAAATCTCAGAGAGTTTGTCTCTGTTGTGTTCAGCACTCCGCCATCTTCCCAGAAGTCTGATAAGAAACTCTCTATCCTCATGTTTCCACATGCCAAAACCGACTAGACAAAAGTACAATCTATACTCACTGCTGTATCCATGACTAAGAGGATCTCTTGTGTCCTTATAGTATCGCTGCTGTTGTACATTTTTCAGGCACTTCTTTCTCTCTTGACCCCTCACTGGGCACATCTGCTGACTCTGTCCCCGTCTTACTTCTCTCTTTGATTCTAAACTCCAACACTGGGGCCTCTGGGCTCAAGAGTTTAGTTCCAGATTCCATAAAATGGAATCCAAATTATGTTCAAATTAACCTAAATAAACTTCTTTTCCAGGCGCTAGACTTTTGCTACATCGACACGCCAGAGGAACACACATCTCCTGGCATCCTGGGGAAAATGGAATGTTAGACTCCACCCAGAACCACTGATTCATAGTGCACATTGACAAGACTCTCACATGAGTTCTACAGGCATGAAAGTCTGAGAAGCAATGCTCTAGATATGTGTCTCAATCCGCCTTGGCCAAAACAAAACTCATTCCCCAAGTCTTCCCCACAACTCCCACAAAATACACACTTTTCCAGGGAGCCGTTACTCACTATGCTTTCAGTAACTGCTGTGCCGCAAACCCCAAAGTCTTTGAGTTCACCCTCTGCTGGTACGTGCTTACCTGCCCTCAACTACCTTTATTAAAAGCAAACAACAAAAAGATGAAAATAGCAAGAATGTCCATGATGACATAGTCTTGTTCAAAGTCATCACGGACTTTTCCACAGAATATAAAGTGTGACCTCTACAACACAGCACTCAAGACCTTCTGAAATCTAGCTCCAATTGACCTTTTGCTCTCTGTTCCATACTGAGCCGTCAAAATGGAAACCAGCATTTATTCATCTGTCCACTCAATCTAGGACTATTCTCACTCTCCCCATCACAATGACTGAAATCCTACATCTTCTTCCAGGCTTGTCCTTCTCTATCATATGCTCCCCATTACTCTAGTGTAAAAATAGGCACGTCTCATTCCTCTGAGTCTATTTGACTTTAATATAACCTATTCTATTATTCTAGATTTTAATGCATATTGTCTCACTTTTTGACATTCACGCTTATATCTGTTCCATAAAACTCAGCTCAAGTGCAAAGTGATACCCTATTTGTCTTTGTATTCCCCAAAATACTCAACATAAGTACAGTACCCAGTACAGGTTTATTGAAATAATTTTTGATTAGATTCAGATTTTCTACTGAAGCAAATCCTGCTGCTAACTTTTGCTTATTTGTAAAAACTAAATTTAAAATATTTTTAAAAAATAAAAACTTCTACATCAATTTGTCATATTGTGTGTTGCAATGGGTGGTAAATTTTCTTCCACAGAAGAGATTTCTGTGGAAATCTCAATAAACTTTGGACCATATCATCACAAGTGGACATAACTACAATCACAATCTGGGTGTGTTACGTACACCCAGGTTAGCCAAAGTCCATGTTTCTTCTTCAGTTTACTTATAAATAGAACCACTGTTGCTATGGATGTGTCATCAAAATATGCTAGTAGGAAGCAAAGGAACAACCGTAAAAAATACAACTTGGTAAAAAATGAGCATCTCCATTCTTGAAGTATATAATCATGTTTAAAAGAAGATTTCCTGAAGGAATGTGAAACGAATCCTAATGTTAAATTATATGATCATTAAGACAAGTCGTGTTTGTTAAGAGAAAGAAGAAAACAGGAGGTTAGAAACTATCAAGCCCTTACACTGTGGAATTTTATTCCCGAAGAGTATTTGCGTACATGAGACAGTATAAATATTTTAAATTAAAATGATCAAACGTGCATGGGAAGCTTTTCACTACATCAAGGAGCAGGAAGGAAGGAAAAATCTTGTCAGCTTTGAAATTCCAGTGTAAATAGAACGTGGGAAAGTCTTTCAGAGGCCACGGTGTACGTCCTTTCTTTTTTTTTTTTTTCTCTAAGAAGAAAACATATTGCTTTTCCTACTAAACATGGACTGTTTATGACTGATTATTCTGAAAGGATTTTTCCTTGGTGATCCTTAAATGTTACAATCCAGCATAAAGCAACTAGAAACAAGAAGGAATAAATAGCAGCAGAAAAAATAACTTACTACACTAGTTTTCGTCCCAGAGAAGAATTTGAGATCTGTATCAGAATGAAATGGAAAGGAGAGGAGTCTTTTTCTTCCTTTCCTAGGAAGAAAATCCAGGAAGTCCAATGTAAATAGCCACAGCAACAACACTTGTGATTCTGGACAACACAGAGAACACGGGAGTTTTTTGCTTTATTTTTTTCTCAACTTTAGAAGTTAAGCATGTATATGACATCTTATTACTTCCCTTATTTCTTCAAATACCTAGGGTCTAGTTATGTATTATTCAGACTCAATTTTTTTCCTTTTTAGTTGCTATTTGGCCAGGTTCTGTTTATTAGTGTTTTGATCAGAGAAAGTTGACAACTAGATAAAAGAAAGTGATAAACCAGTTAACCTTGTTATTTGGAATTATAAGACATTTTGTTAGGAAACATCTTACGTTCCATGAGGTCAGGGATTGATCTTGACATCGTTATCTCTCCACATCTGGAATAGCCACAGACACAAACTCAATATGCAATAGATGTTTCTCAAATTAGAGAGAAAAGTGAATCGAATTAAACATGAGTGTTTATACATTATCTGAGATATCCTTGTCTCCCATTTATATGAATAATTGACAGCTGGCACTGCTAAGAGCCACATGACACACATGAGTCCATGCCAAGCTCTGTTCCACTCTAGCTGTTTGGCATTACAGGGTGGTTGCGATTTCTTGATCAACATCCAAACCCCAGGTCGCTTCAGAGTTTCTGAGACAGCAGCTTTCAAATTGTTTTTTACTGCAACCCAGAGTAAGAAATAAATTTTACATCGAGACCCAGGATACATACTACCCCACTCTATGGGTATCTATACAAACAAACATACACACACACACATACACACACACACACACACACAAGTAAAGAGGGAAAGACAAACAGAAGTACATTTTTAAACCAAAGCCAAAGTTTTACAGAGCAATACTTAACTATATAAAATATACTGGTATATTCTATTTTGCCTTTCAGTGTTGCTTGCAAACTAATAGATTAATTTCATAACCAATTAGCAGGCGGTGAGCACAGTTTTCAAACCACCACTAAGAGCACCTCAGTTATGCGTGAGTGCTGTGAAGTGACTGGATAGTGTGGTCTGGAGCTTAGGTTACATTTCTGATGCAAAGGATCAGTGCAGGCTCGGTGGTGCAGGCTCCTCTCGGCAACTGACTGGACTTCAGACTTCATACTTCTAGGCAAAAAAAAATGTTAGAATGTCTTCAGACGAGTTTGGAATTCATATCACATTTCCAAAGCCAGGCAGAGTCCACAGTTCATCACAGGAGAGCATCTGCCGCCATTAAGCCACCTCTTGCTCACGTACATCAAACACAGCTGGAAAGCATGTATTCAGGTTTTGAAGGTTGTATACAAGCTTCTCAGTCCCACGTGGGTGAGGAAAATGTGCCACTATCATTAGTAATGAGAAGAGAGAAAAAGGAGGTTTTTGACATTGGCATTTGATAGTACTGGTGCTTAATCAGTAAGTCACGCCGAAGACTGGAAAATCATTCTAAAGAACTGAAGCAAATAAGCGCTAAGTACACTGGTGTTTTCATTTTAATTATCTGAGTACTCTTTCACCTTCTGGGTCACTGGGCGTCTCCTCTGTGCCAGGACTCAGCAACCCAGGACGGGAACTCGGCTGTGATAGTAAACGTATATTAAACATGAGAAGTGCGAAGTGCAGAATGCGTTCTTCTTCCAGCGAGCATTGTTGCACGTCTCTCACAGGCAGAGACAAAACTCGTTCATGTAAGCAGACATTTCCAAGATATTCAAATTTGCTACAAATCAGGCCCCATTAGGTGCCAGCATTCAAAGAAATAAGATGCAGCCCCTGTTCTTGGAGCGCTCTCAGGAGAGTGTGGGGCAAACAGATTTCCAGGCCAACGCCATGTGGGCTGTAATGAAATACCACTGAGGAAGAGTAAAAGCATGAAAAGATACACACTTAAATCACCAAAAAAGATGTAGGACTCAAGGAGGACACAGTGCTCCAGCATGAAAGGATCGTTAGAAAGCTGGTAGGTGGATGAGAAGTAGACACACTACAACTAGCTGCACGCCGTACACAAAGCTGTGGGGTATGACACCACACAGGAAGCGAGAGCAAAGGCCGACAGTGCAGCGAGAAAGACTGAAGATTAGGATGATAGTAGCTTGTGACTTTCTTTGTTAATAAACAAGTTTCAATTAAAGCGACGGACATGAGGGAGGACTCCCAGGAAGACGGAAGACCATGAGGAGCTCCTCACTCCCAGAGTCTGACTTCCATTTGGGTGACTGTTTCCCGGTTCTGCTGCTCTCTAGACCAGCAGTGGCGAACCTGTGGCACACGTGCCGCAGCGACACACAGAGCCCTCTCTGTCGGCAGCAAGCTAAGTCACCCCAGCAGGACCCTAGCAGCCGAGCACCTGATAACAGCCCACACAGAGGCAGTGTGGGCACTTGGCAATAAATAATTGGGTTTGGGGTGACAGTTTGGGCACTCAATCTCTAAAACGCTCACTATCGCTGCCCTAAGTCTATCCATCATCGTCACATCATTATCACCCAAGCTAATATCATCATCATCATCACAGCTAATGTCTACCAAGACTACCAAGAACCGCACATGTGCCATTTTATGTAATCCTCAATAAAACAGTTTCTCCTATTATTCTCATTTCCCCAAGATCGCAGATGCAGTGATGGGTGGAGCTAGTCTTTGAACCAGGTGATCTGATTCCGGAGCCCCTGGGCACTTACCCTCTATGAGATCCCGACCTACCTGTGTAGAAGTTGTCTGTACACATCGCCAGGCTCCTTACCCCAGATCATAAACACTGTCTGCAGGATGCTAAGTTCCGCCGTCCCTAGGAAGAGGTGCGGCCATGGCCCTCAGCTCTCTGCACATCACTGTTAATTACCAAGGACTGTTGTTTCTGTAATTATTTCTCACTGCCCCCTTCTGGGCTACCTTTGAGACTACTTTAAAGCTTTCAAACTAGAGCAGCTGTTGCCGTTTGGCAGATTCATTGTTGCATAATTTGCAAACTGTAGAGTTAGGACTTAGCAAGATAATTTCAAAGCCTGCCACTGGACAGAATCACTTCGAATGCATTAGGCAGTGGGAACCACCATGACAGCACTGGCTTGTTTGAGCTATAAATTTCCCAGGAAATGGAGACTAGTTTATACTTACAACTGTGGAGTATAAATCAAATGAGAGAACTTCTAAAGCCAGACGCTTCATTTGTTATTTTAATGTGTATTTTATTTTCTAAAGGATTGCAAGATCCATATTATCTTCTTATTATCTTCTTTACTCAGAAATGAGTGGCTGAAATGACCTGTTTCCGTGGCTGGAGGTTTCATGGTCCATCAGCATTCACTTGTTCTGTGAACTTGAACTGTGATGTGATTTCACCAGTGACCAGTTTAAAAGTTCTAGCTTGCCAGCTTTGTGAGAGTGACAATTTAAATAACTCTCACAGAAGTCACAAAAACACTAGGCCGAATGGGTAATAAAGTCGTTGCTTTAAAGTTAAATGAGTCATAATTTAGCATGAAGTAGATTGATTAGAGAAAGGCTTGTGAGTTGGCAGTTAGGATCCTGGAATCGTCTCAGTAATTAGGACTGTTATGATGGCTATTGGCACTAATATCCAGCAAAGATGGGTCACGTCAAGAGTCTATTCAAACACTTACGGGTTCAGAGATTCAAACCCAAGTTGAACCTTTTGGTGTTTGAGTTTGTTAACTGTTGGCTAAATGCCACTTCCTGTTCCTAAGAAAAGAGGCTTGAAAAAGTCTCATAAAAAATGACTTAAAAGGCTTCCTTGACTTCAAAGCACTCTTACAAAACAACATTTTGATGAGTTAAGTGTAAAGGAATCAGAAACATACGGATTAAATTTCCCTTAATAGGGTCATGTGTCTAAAAATTGAAGGAGAAAAAAAGTGGCAAGTTTGTGTCGCTCAACATTTTCAAAAATGTCTTAGAGTAGCCACTGATCTCCAAAGTAATCAAATTCATCCCTCCCAATATGCTGAGAGCACAGTAACATGTACAAGGGCATGCCAAAGGGCCCGACTGAATAAAGACAAGCACGTTTGTATAGGTTAGGTTATACCAGGTCACCCTCCCTCAGTCCATTATTCCAGCCTCCACATTAAAGGAAATATGCAGAGTGTCACAAGACACAGCCACAAAGAACAAAGAGAATTTCTAACCCAGACCTCTCACTCAGGTCAGGCAATTGTCATCAGCTTGCCACACTGATGCATTTACGTTTGACTTTACCGTCTTAATGAAGAGAATACAAACAAGCACTCATTCTCCATAAAGTACATGCAAAAGGCGGCACTACCTGGTGCTTGCATTTAATTGTCACATCTTCAATCATAATTTAGTGGGTCTCTAACCTTTGAAAATAGATAAACTAAGGCTTACTTTGCAAGCAGAGAAAATGTTTTTGAGCAAAAATCTAATTGCAGAATACAGAAAGAAAAATAATTCTGTGATAAACAATTGCAAATTCTGGTTGAGGCTTATTCCTCAAAAAATTATTCCTCATCATTTTTGCCACTAATTTAACTGGCAGACAACTGACTTCTAATTTATGCTGTGTTTGGTCTTACAAAGAACAAAGCATTAACTTCTGAGGACAAACGAAAACAAGACCTTATGCACATTTTACAGAGAAGCATTAGATATCAAAGGATATAAGTTTTGAAAATTTTAAGTGCAGGCCAGCTTAATTTTTTGTTTAGTCAAATATGATAGTATGAATTTTTTATATCAATATTTTACAAGATAGATCCTTGTGGTTATGGTAGTTTCAGAGCATAAAAGAGAAATTTCTTGCTGGATGTGATGGTGCAGGCCTGTAATCCCAGGACAGTGAGAGCCTAAAGTAGAAGGATCTCAAATTCAAGCCCACCACGTGCATTTTAGTGATTTAGTGAGGCTTCCTCTCAAAATGAAAAATAAAAAAGGTCTGGAGAGTAGTCAGTGTGAAGGCCCTGGGTTCAAACTCTAGTACTGCCCCCAGAAAAAAGGAAGGAAAGAAGGATGGAAGCAGGGAAGGAAGGAAAGAAGGAAGGAAGGAAGAAAGGAAGGAAGGAAAAACTTCTGAAAGTGGACATTTCTTAATTTAATTTGCTTGTGATGCATGCTATGTTATATGATATATGCTTGTGTTTGTATGCGGTAGTAACACAAAATGAGCTGCTTTCCTAGAACAAGATGAGGGAGAAAGGCATTAATTAATTGAATCCACATGTACCTTTTTAAAAAGGGCAATTATACTTATCTCAAAATACTTGTTAGAAAAGAAAATCAATAGAACCTTCAAATAGTGGCTGAATGTTTATAAGTAATTTTAATGAAAATAGATTGATAAATGAATTTATTAAAGTAAATAAATATCACTTTTTTATATTTTACTTTCAACATATCATCAAATATGATTCAAGTAAACTTGTACCATTTTAGCTACTATCAAGTAATCAAAAAAAAAAAAACTACTGCAGATTTTTGTTCCTTTATATGTCAAAAACCATCATATCTCTTTTGCATGATCCATGAACCAAAGAACGCAGAAGACAAAGGACCACCTTAGCCATGATTCCACATGCTAGCAGGGGTTGGGGCTTCTGGAAGTTTCTCAGTGATTTCATCTAGTCTTAGGTTTAATTACTAAAGCAGAATCCTCCTGCAGGGAAGAGTTTTAGAAGACCTGGTAAACCAATTGCTAAAGAATCAAATCACGTCAAGAGGGCCCTAAATCCTAATATTACAGAAGTGGTCAAAGAAGTGGTTTCACACATTTGCTTACGAAAGCACTGAAGAAAAATATTTGCATTGATGGATTCTGATTATCACTGAATTCATCATTCTTTGTCAGAGGTATTAAGCATACAACATTCACACAGCACACATTCGCACACTGTCTTTTCCTTTGATAAAGATGGTTTGCAATTTCCTATTCCTCATTCTTCTGTCTTACAATTATCTACCTAATTCCTCTTCCAAAGATTTTGAATACTTTTCAAGGTGTCTGTACACATATTGAATAGCTATGCTGTAATATGATATAATTACAGGGCACTCATCCTTTAACCCAGAAAATACCTCCTTTCCAGGAATGCAGCCTTTGAATTTCCACTATTAGAAAACCACTCACTTGGGTTAAATATTGTCCCCCAAACATCTCCTTAGAAAATTTATACTTTCCCGGAAGGGCAGGTAATTAAGCCACTGAAATTTCTGTGTTAATTAATTTATCAAGAGCTCTCTGGGAATATAGGACATCTGTTAGTATGAGGAAGAGGTAAAAGAGCACAAGAAAAAGGGCCAAGATGATTCCAAGACAAGTTTTGACCTAATTTTCAGGTTTACCTAAAACTAGTACTATTTCATATCCCTAACTGTGGTCTTCTACTACTAAAATTATAATTTTCTCCCATATTGTAAAACAATTCTTAGGACGTTTGTTATCATTTAGACCTAAAATGTCCCTCAAAAGTCTCATGAGTCCAGAGGTAGGGCTTTCCGAAGGTGACTGGCTCACAGAGGCACTAGACTCATCAGGGGATTGATCAGGAAATGGGCTCTGGTGGGTCATTAGCGTGCGACCTGGAAGGGTATGTTCTTGTTCCCAGCTCCTCCCTCCTCTCACTCTTTCCTGGCCTACCATGAAGTAAGCAGCCTTCCTGTGCCACAGTCTTCCACTCTGCTATGTCTCCCTTGAAGCCAGCCAAGTGTTATGTTATGCTGTCTGAGAGTAGTATGTATAACATGAGTCTAAATAAACGTCTTCTCCTTTAAATTGTGGGTGTCAGGTATTTTGTCCCAGAAACAGGAAAACTGACTAATACAGAAAATTGGTACCAGAGATGTAGGGTCATTGCTATAACTACCCCAGAACATGTGGTTCAGAAACCTTTGGAATTGGTTTGTGGGAGGAGTTTGGAAAGCTTTGGAGATGGGGCTGGAGAAGCCCTAAAATGCCTTAAGCAGAGTGTGGATGACTCTGGTTGGGGTCCAGAAGACCAGACTGCTGATAGGAATGCCGACAGTAAAACCCAGGCTCAAGAGGTTTCACATGGGAAAGAGGACTCTACTGGGAAATGGACAAGAGGCTATGTAAGTTACATTCTCACAAAGAACTCGTCTTCATTTTTCTCATGTCCGAAAACTTTGCATGAGGCTAAAGTTGCAGTGGATACCCCAGAAACTTGGAAATGCCAGCATCATAGGAAATCTGCCAAAGCTACAGACCATGAGCAGAACCAGGCCCTGAAAAAGCCCATGTTGCAACCCCTAAGGCCATATGCATGGGGTCACCCAAGTCCTTTAGAACTCATGTCTCATCACCACATGCCCAAGGTACTGGACATGAATCTACAGGGTTTAATGTTGCCCTGATGTTTTTCAGTCTTGCTTTGATCTGATTCTGTGCTATCCCCCTATTTCTCACTTTTGGATATGAATATTTACTCCATATATTAGAAGCATTTAACTTTCCTTTTCAATTTTTACAGGAGCATACAACTGTTTGTCTTAGGTCTCAGAGGAGACTTTGGACTTGGAATTTTCAGCTATGCTGGAACCGTTAAGACCTTTGGCAACTCTCAGAGATGGACTAGATGAATTTTGCATAACGAGAAGGACATGAGCCTTTTGGAGTTCTGGAGTAGAATGTTATGGTTTAGATCTAAAGTCTCAAACATACAGAGGTGGGTCTTTTGGAAGGTGATTGGATCATGGGGGCACTGTACTTAACAGTGGATTGATCCATTGATGAGTTCACAGTGAGGGGGGTGAACTGGAATGATTTACACTTGTCCTTAACTCCTCCCTTCTCTTTGTGCTTTCTAGCTGCCATGAGGTGAGCAGTTTTCCCGTGCCATGGCCTTTCATCATGATGTTTCGACCATGAAGCCAGGCAAGCATGGATTGAACCCTCTAAAACCATGACCCAAATAAACTTCTTCCCCTTTAAGTTGTGTATGCAACATGAAAGTAAATAATGCAGCATCTTTGGCAGTTGTGTAACCTGATCACCAAATTTAAGTAATGCAACATCATGTAGAAATACCCTAAAAGAGTAAAAGACAACACCGCCTCTTTCCAGAGTTTAGTAACTCTTTTTTAACAGTGCAGACTATGTATTGTTTCCTTTACTGAAAGACTATTGTCATTTTATGTGTTTATTTAATTATTTATTCACTTATTTGCCTATTTATGTTGGTTGCTGAAGATTAAGCCAACACTTCTCACATGCTAAGTACACATTTTACCACAGAGCTACAACTCCAGCCCCTGAAAGGCTGTTTTCTAGTCTCTCGAAATCCTAACTGGAAAGAGAGAAAGGTGGTGAATTAACAGGGAGGCGATTTTAAAATGAAATTGGCTAATATTTGGGATTGAGGCAGTAAGTAAAATTGAGAAAATATTTACAATGCAGAAAGCTAAGAGTTTCTGCACTTTTCAATGATTTTCCTAACAGTGGTGGTGAAATAATCATTTTCTCAGAAAGGAAGTTCAATTCCACTTAACAAAAGAGAAATGATTGGAGCTAAGGCATCCATCATCTAGCACAATAATTAATATACTCTTTGATAAATTACTTTTCTTTCAATGTGTTGGATAGTAAAACACAAGCTTTTATGTTTTCTCTTTGGAATAGCTCTGGTAAAATAATTTGGATCACTCCCATGGTTACAACTAAGTAAAAATGATGTATTCATATTAGTAAAAACTTTAAAAGAATGTGAAAATGAAGGGAGGGGAGGGGAATGGGGAAAAAAAGAAGCAACAAGATATATCATGTACAGGTACAAATCCCCTATGATGAATGTTATCACTATGTACATCTAAAATGTACCATTAAAAAATAAATAAATAAAATGTACCATTAAAATAAATTTTTTAAAAATGAAGACTCTTAATTTGTTAGGATAGTGAAATTCTGAGAGAGTTTTTTGAGCTATAATTATGACATTTTTATTTGTGGAGCAGTATTTTTGTTGTTGTTATTATTTTGTTTTGTTTGTTTGTCAAGAACAATTCTAACATGGATATCACCTCTTTTGATGCTTATCTTCATTATGCACAATTGCTAAAAACATTTAAACTATTCCAGCAAGAGATAACCAACAAGTTTCATGGGCTTCAATCTGCATCTGTGTCAAAGTACTTTCAGTGTTCAGCCAGTGTCCTGTGGTTATCATCAGTGCCTACAAAATAGTTATCTAAAACATCAACAAGAGAGATAGAAGTTTAGCCCATACCCCAGAAAGTAAAGTAGGGCTTAGATAGGAAGCAACAAGCCAGAGACCCAAGAATAACACAGGCAGAGTAGCCCCAACGGAGTCAAGATGAAAATTGCATGACCCAGAATAAGAAAATATTGGCATCAACAGTAAAACAAGTTTGCAACCAATTTATTTCAATCAAATGTTAACTGAATTCCCTCAATTCTGTGAACTAGAAGGGCACCAGAACCTCAGTTAAGCTAAACTTCCCAGGTCAATCTGAGAAGACACTGAATTATTCCACCTTGGGCATTGGATATGTGTTGAACAATCGAACAAGGTTTCCCCACCAGTTAGTTATACTTTCTGCTCCTCCTCTCCTCTTCCTTCTCCTCCTCCTGCTTCTCTTCCTTTTGGCCCTTTACTCTGCTTTTTCTAGTTAGAATGTACTATCCTCGTCCTCCGAAGCTTTATTTTTTACTTATTTTAAAGGCCCAAATCAACTTCTATTTATTGTAGAAAGCAATTCCAAGTCGTTCAACCAAAGTCAATACTCCATACCCTACATATCCCATTCGTAGCTTGGAAAAATACTATTACAGTATTTATACTGATCACACTGACAATAATGAAACACTACATTTAATCCTGAAAAAAATGATGTTGACAAATTTAAATTTCATTCCCTTTTTTAAAAACGGGGGTCCATATTTACATGAAATGGGATGCCACAGTGCTAGTATATTCTCTCATTCAAGGATAGTTAGCCATCCTGGCAGGAAAACTATTTAGAGGCAGGACTACTTTTCAGACCTACAGATACCTTTGTCTCAACCCTGCGCTTCCTGAACTCGGACTTTCTTCTCTATCATTTAGGTCTTTGATACACTCATGACTTTAGTTCTGAACCATCCACTTGTCTCATTTTATTCTTCCTTTCTGTCTTACTTCAAATCATTCCAGTCGCTACCCTCAGGAATCGCATTTAATTTTCCATCAAACCCTGATGCTGCTTCAAACTCTTGGTTCCCTTCTCAACTATGATGTTGTTTCTTACCACTCTGCACTAGTGACGTGAAGAGATCATCTGTTCACACCAACACCCAGGACCCTGCACGTCAGCACAGCTTCAGAGAGTGGCAAACCCTCTGCGTAAAAGCCAAAACTAAGTGATACTATTTGGATGTCCTGTCCTACTAGATGTAATTTGGTTCCTCCTAAATAATAATAATTATTAACTTTTTATTCAAAATATCTCCAATGAAAGTTACATAAAAGGTAAGCCTAAAATTTGGAATTAAAAAATTCATATTTTTAGTAATATACATACTAAAAAGGGAAGCTTTCCTACTGTCTTTAGATTTCATTGTCCTTTTTCAGTTTTTATTCTATCACCACTAAATAATGTTTTAACTGAAGAATTTCTTGGTTTGTTCTGTTCTGTTAGTATTACACAATTTCCTATAACATTTTGCAAGTTGCACTTTACTTGTTTCTTCAGTCAATTAATAGGTGAATAATTTTTTGTAGAGAACTAAGAACACAATTCAACACACTCAAAGTTTGCTGACAATTCATCTGCCTTTAATGTAGTAAATGCTACTAAATTAAACCTCCACTGTCAACTATATAATGTGGAAAGAATCAAGTTTCAAAACTTCCCTTATTATCCCAAATGTAGCATTCCTCTAAAATTAAAACCTTGTTAGTTTGGTGACTCGTCTGAGCATTAAGTAAGGATAGAGACCTACTTTGTGTTTTAAAATAAGCCTAACTCATAAATACATGACTCTGTGTATACTGTAACAGACTAATGAAGACAAAAAAATCCATGATTTTTCAAAATGCATGAGATTCTACTACCTATATTTCCTTTTCAATCTCCAACAATGGTTTGAGTTATATGAAGAAAAAATTCCACCTTTACAATATATAGAATTTTCCAATACACAGACAAAATAATCCTAAACCACCACTCTACACGAAGGGCTGAATGATTACCTAGAATAGAGAACATGAATTTTCCTGTTCTGGATGCTAGAGAAGTGTAAAGAGAGGAATAAAGACCCATCAACACCCAAAATACACATACTCGGGCACACACACATACACACATACTCAAGCACAAATGTTGTCCACAAAGGATCAACCACAATAGTTTTCCTATTCAAATGAGAAAAAGAAAAGCTATTTAATTCACCTCAAGGTCTTTTTTAGAGTTAAAATTATACTGTAAATCATCCCAATGAAAACACCACATATTAAAATTCATCTTAACTATCTATATGTCTTTGTTTTAATAAAGCTCATACTCTTGAAATCAATAATTTGAATAAAAATTTAAATGATTTCTGACTCTGGTGCTGTGCCTCTTTTATATTTATCAGAAATTTCATAAAAATTGAAACAGATATTTATGGAAAAGCCCAGTGAAACAGTTTTCACTAAAATATAGGTTGAAACTATTTGTCTGTTCTAGCTGTCAGGTTCTCTATCAACCTACAAACCTAAGGAAAAGTAATCTGAAATATGAAGACAGAGCAGCAGTTAGCAGATGAAAGTACGCTCTACTCATAAGGCCATTTTTTGCGATTTTTTGTCAGATAAATTGCACTTTTTATCCATATAGTTGGAAATAACCACCAGATTTTTTGCACATATAGAAAAATTAACTAATTGTATCTGTCCTTGCATACCATAAATACAAAAGTATAAATACAAGCCAGAAATAAATATTTTCAATTGATAAACTGTATAAATTATTTTAGAAAGTGGGAAGTATGGGATGAAATTCTGAAATCATGTCATTTTGGATCTACATAGCTGTAAGAGGAAATGTATCCCCTCCCTTTTGAAAGGTTTCTGAAATGAACTGACGATAGATTAACAGGAGAAAATACACATCTATTAATTAACATGCATTACAGGAAGGTAAGTATCCAATAAGCCAAGGAGATTTGGAAATACATATCACTCCCTCCATAAGAGAAGACCGGGGGTGTAGGAAGCTTAAAGAGATAGAAAACAATTTCTAGAGAAAATGAATGGGCCCAAAGGACAGACAGTGGCCCAGGACACAGCTCCTCTGGGGTTACAGGAAGGTGAGAGCCAGAAGCTCACTGTGGACAGAGGCCTTTATCTGCTATATGCAGATAAAGACTCTCAGGTCATTTCTTGGAACTCTCTCAGCAGCACAGATGAAAAGTCTGTCTGGGCATGGCGATGACTTCAGTCTCTTCTAGAGTTATTAGTCTTCCTCGGCTATTTGATGAGATTCATAGGGAAGAGGGCGATAAACAAGTGCATTCCTTCTGGGAAGGGAACTTCCCCTAGATAAGAGAACTCCAGAGAAACCCTCTGTGCTCAAAGTTTGAGTGGAGGATCAAATAAAATAGAGAATAGAAAACTGGAGAGATCTGAGTTCTGTATTTCCCAAAATCATTGTGTCAAGGTTCTTCACTTTACCCCAGTGATTTATAAGCAAACAGCATTAATTTGAACTCAATTTGTTAAATTTCTTTATAATTTGGGTAGGTAATGGAAACGATTATCCACAAAGTATGATTTTTGCCCAAAGTATCTATGTATTAAAGTGAAGGTATTTTCAGATTTGATTTATGTCCACTCTTTTTTATATTCTTCTTCATCTTGGTCTTCATCATCTTTTCTTTGATAAGTACAACGACTTTTGTAAACTTTCCTTAGCCTATTTTGTAAAATTCCTATAGCTTTGTGTCTCTGGCAACATGTCAGTATAAACTAAAGTCCTAGTGAGGGTCAAAAGACTAACCTTGGTGTATTAGTTACTTTTCTAGAGAATGGTTTGCAAGAGAGCACATTTAATACAGGAAAAATACAAGTTACAACATTCACACACACAAGCCAAATGCAGAAGAGTGCAGAACGTCTATCTGTGCACTGGAGACCCGAAAGATCGCCATTGCCCCCAGCAATGCTCCATGTGCATCTGTGTCTGCACTAAAAGCCTGAAGAAATCTATACTGGAGCCAGGATACAATGCTTAAAGCAGACATGAAGACCAGAGCTCCCCTGAAGTGAACAGCAGCCATCCTCGATGACGGCAGGGCCCCAAGCTCCTTATGTGATGAGAACAGCCAAGTTCCCTTTGGGAGCACCAGCCACAATAGAGCTTCTCCTGGGAAACAGCCAGCAGTATCTCCTGCTCCCGTTCTCCTTTGTACAGTATCGACAACAGTCCTCAGGTGGGTCCTCTACGCTCAGAACCGCACCAAGTCGGTCCAGCTGGGCGTCCTGCTCAAGCTGACCACAACAAGTCCACCACACTTGGTGAGTAAAACCTTCACAGAAAATATTAATTAACTGGTTATATTTTGTATACTTTCTCCATAAATTTTGTGTATCTCTGAGGGACTAGCAATCCTAAAATATTTTTATACTGAACTTTAAAATACCTGCTTCATAAAGTCAAAATCTTGCTTCCAAAGAAATTGTTTCTTATGTTGTACTTGAAAAGTAACTTAAGTGAGGAATTATTAGAGTTTATAACATGGTACCATTGAGTCTAGGAATACAATCTTGGGTAAAATACTAAGAAGTTCACTAAATCCAGCATGTCACTGGTGAGAATCAATAAAACATCGTTTCAAATATGTCACTTCTTTTACTACACACTTGAGATTTCAGACTATAAATGGAATTATATGCTTTACTCTGATGAATTATGTTCCTACAACTTACCAATGTGCCAAAAGTTAAAAATCAGGATGGAAATTCTTCTCTGAACACTTTAGAATAGACATTGTTTAGTTTGAATTTTTTCCTGATATTCTTAGTATCAGTGAGTGGAGATTAAAATTAGAAGACTAAAATAAATGTGAAGGGATGGGGAGTTTCATTGTCCTTCCTTTCGTAGCTTTGTGCTTCACCCTAAGACTTACATATGGAATATCACTCATTTTGAAATTCCTCAGTCAGTGAATGATGTTGGCTAAGTTATATCTTCCCCACTACAGGAAAATTGATAGTCATGCACTCTGTAGATGCTAGTAGTTAGACCATGAGGACTTGGAATGTTTGTTGAGGCTGAAGGAAAAATGCAGAATGTAACAATTAGAAAGGTAGTAAAGGGAATTGGTAATTTCACTATAAAAAGCAACTTCTGTTCCTCGGCCAGATCAAATTATGAAATCTATTTGAAAACTAAATTTGTTAAACAAAAAGAGAGAGAGAGAGAAGACAAGAAAAGAAAAGAAAAACTATCCTTTTAAGCATTAAGTTTAGATCTCCCAATTAAAAAATTGTCCAGAAAACCATTTTATAAAAATAAAGAAAAATTAATAAGGTGATTTGAAATCATGAGACTAAAACATGAACAAATATGCAAAAAAAGTTCATATTCATCAGAAACTCCCAGGATATTCCACTGCTTTTCTGCTCTTAGTAGTACTAATCAAGAAAATTAAAAATTTGTTTGCAAGTGTATAAAAATTGGACAAGATAAGTATTTCACAGTAATAGTCAATCTTATTTGCCTACAAATACACCTTTAAGGTGAATTATACATATTATTTCAAGACTTAAAAAAAGAATCCAAAGTTCAAAAATTACTGTAGAGGACAAGTGGTCTTATTCCCTACCCCTTCCTGGCTGATCCTCCTTTAAGAGTAAACAGATGAGCAAAAGAAAAGCATAACAAATGATTTAAACAAAATTTTAAGTGACAGGGAGACTTCAGATCCGAAGACCTAGGGAAGACTGTATTTTCGTGCTTACGTTTGACTACAAGTAGACAGTTTTGCAGAAGTATGATTAGACGAGTACGATCAGTTAGCGATATGACCTAACACTAAAAACCTAGGGGGACATTAGCAAGGCCTGTTTGTTCTGCTTCTTGTCTACCCTTGAGTACAGGGGAAGACACCTAGGGAATGTCCTACTCCTTGGTGAGGTAGGTCAGAGGATTCTCATTATGGCCTCAGAAGAGAAAAACGGGAGCTCAAAGAGTGACCTTCCTAGGTTCCAGAGATTTCTCATTTTTCTTCAGTTTAAAATAGTCAGTCCACCAAGGTGCCGTACTGTGGGGTAGTTTCTTGCATTCTGTCACCATAAGCCACAAGACCATATTAATTCTTCTCAGCCAGCCATTTGTTCCACTGAACCTCAAAATGTGTCCTTTGTTGACGGTACTAGTGTGCATGTCACTGTCCTTGATTTTATGATAAAATAAATTTATCGTGAATCCTTTTTAACAGATTAATCCTTCTGTTAACAACAAAGTGCACATTTTCTGATTTCTTCCAGTGTAGGAAAACAACTGTTCGGCAGTTTGACAGTGCTCTTATCAAGATCCTAGCACCTACAGAGTGATCATCTTCGTGACCTTGTTACAGGGCACATGAGTTGAATCTTTGAACAAATAAACCCAGAGAGACTTGCCTTTTGAAGATGACTTAACAGTAGTTTGACCAAATTCAATGATGCAATTTTACCTGAATTCATCGGGGATAAAAATCAATGGCTTATGTAGCACATCTGGCCTCCTTTCCTGTTTGCTGCTCACACAGTCTGAAGTCCCTGGTGATGCATATAGCAGCACGTAGCAAAAAGCAATTTCTAGATTGATTGATATTTCAATATGTTCACTTTTATGAAGGTGAGTTACACTGAACAATATGAAGGGGTACACTGTCTTGTCTATTTCTTAAAATGTCCCTTTTCCCACACAAAATGTAAATAATCCCCCAGGACTGCTTGATGGGATAAAGTAAGTCTGCACAAATCTGGGTTAATTGTACTATCAAATTTCTATTATAGCTCAAAAGAAAAGCATTTAAATCTTCAAGGTTCTGAAATCTTCCAATGGCTATGTGAAAATTGTTTTTAAAGACCAATAAAGTCTGCCTTTTATTTTACACTTCACTACAAAGAGCAATGTAGTAATAGTATTAACTAAATTTTGATCTGAATGCAAGCAGAACTATTTCTTAGGATCTCACGATGTCTCTTGCTATGTGAATTGTAAATGAGACATCTTTGCCCGGGCATGTTTTCTGAGTACTCTTCCTGATGTTAGATCGTTTAATCATATTAAACAATAATGAATACACATTGTATCAGTGATACATACTACTTTACTATTGTCATTTCAGTGCTGGTATTTTTAATTCAGATCTGAATTTCTCATTATTTTAGCCATAGCTGTATTTTGAGCTACTTCCCATAAGACACTTAATCAGTGCTGGTTCTTTAAAATTAACACAGAGAAGAAATTCTAAGAAAATTAACTTACTGAAGAAGGAAAGAAATTAATTACATTTCATTTCAGAATGTGACAGGCAATATGAAAATAATTCCCCCCTTTTGAGTGTATACTTTCTTCATCTGTTCTGCACTTGTTTGGTATACTAACACTAACAAATACAAGCCATGTGGTTATAAATTTGTTATCTATAGTATATTTTTATTGTGGATGATTTCTTAATATAACCAAATGTTAGAGTCTGGTAAAATAAGATTTGACTATATGTACAGAATGCAATTCTTATGAAACTATTAACCATTTATGAGTATTTTTAAGTGAATTTATTAGAATTTTTGCAAGTTTATTATTTTCACACTCTGAGGAAAATAACTTTTGAAGATTTCTTTCTAAAATTCCAGCAAAAGAAGGGCATCATAAGTGCCCCAGGCTAGATCATTTTCCTCTGTGAACAATTTCTGCCCTCTCCGGCTCTGTTTCGGTTTGAACTGTGATGCAAAGTAATTTTAACATTTGTCATTTGGGTGTGTTTCATCTATAAGTACTAAAAACCATGTGAATTATTCTGTTTACCTTTCTATTTATACTACCGGGAAAATGAGGGGAGAGTTACAATTTCTCTTTATTAATATTTAACATGTGCATATCTATATTATTACTTCATATGGCCTAGAAAGCCACATTCCCATATTTTTCAGTCTCTCTCTCTCTCTCCGCTCTCCTGGTGAATGAATGCAGGGCCTTCATCATCACCTTTTCTCTTTTTTATTGACAGGTTCTCCCTAAATTGTCCAGGCGATCCTCCTGCCTCTGCCTCTCCAGTAGCTGAGATTACAGCTAAATGTTCTTGTTTATAATCATAAATGCTTCTCTTCCTCCTCCCCATTGGCCCCCTTGGCTCCCTGTGAGATCCTAGCAGGCCAATTGCAATTTCTATCCATGATCACTTTTCGGAAAGAGAGTGCTTATTTGCTATTTCTGACTAAACTCTGTCTTGCTTCTCCTCACCTCACCCAACTCACTGTGAGCCAGGTGCAGTAAAGGGGTGGGGCTGGGCAGGGCGCCCTCACCAGCACCTGCCTCTCATCCCTACCCTGAGGGCTCTGAGCCCCTAAAATGCATGGACCTTGCATACCAAGGCCTTGCTCACACCCTGGACATATTTGGGTCTTTGAACAAACCCAGATCTCAAGTTCATACGATCTTTGGCTTCTGTCCGCCTAACCTCAGAGGAAATATCCTGTGAACTAAGGGAAAATATCATTAAGTCAGCCTTCCTGACACGAGAGGCATCCTCCCAGGGTCTCAGAGCCTCTGGCTGCCCCTCTGTTCTCCTGGCCAGTGAAGAATGAGCCACTGCCTCTGTTCACTCCTGGACATCTCCTGTCATCCAGGATGACCCCACATACAGCTCTCCAAAACATTCTCAAAGTCTACAAATCTTAGCTGTGTAGCCAAAGCAATATATTCTTATTGCTATATTGTATATTGTTTACCAAGGAGAAGTACATAAAAGATGGTCTAAGAATAACAAAGAGACCAGAGACAAGAATGAAAGAATAATTACATTTTTGAATAAAATTGCTGAAAGGAGGAAAGAGACAAGCAATGCCCAAAAGATGACAGTGCATGGACATGTGCATGGACCCCTTGTATTTCCTCCAAAGAGCTTTACAACAGGTCATATTTAACGTCACCCCCACTTCAGAACAGTTGTACCACTGAGCATATACCACATAAAATTCTGATGCTTGTATTTCTGTCTGACCAAAATGTTAAGGGTACAACATGGTTCATTTTGACCTCTCTATATCAGTTTAGAGCCGCTTCAGCCAGGGTCTCTTTGAACCAAGTTAGTCTGCAAGAGGTGAGCTTTTGTCATTGCTGTTTGTTTCCCTTATTTTGTTTTGCATTTGCTCTGTCTATCCTCATTTGCCTCCCTAGACTATCTCTGGCTATATGAACTTCGATTCTGCCACTGACAGAGTCAGATTAATTAAACCCCTGAATCAGAGAGGCAATACAGGTTATGATTAAGTCCTGGGGGTTCTGGAGTGAGCCATCCTGGGTTCAAATGCAGCATCAGTAATGAATATGAATACACCACTCTGGGCAATTTACTTAATCTCTCTGTTCCTTGATTGGCTTTTCACAAAGTGTATAGAATAATAGTATTAAATGAGTGGTATTTACTAAAAGAAAATGAAGATTCCACAAGATAATAAATAAAATGTTTAGCACAGTATTTTCTATGTACTATGTATTCAACAAATCTGAGTTATTATAATCAATAATAAAAGATGAGGAACTGGTGGTGTGACTCTGTGGGGGAGAGCTTGCCTGAATTCAGTCCTCAGGACTGTAGAAAATAAAAATAGAAGACCTTTTTTGTTTCTGTTAACAAGTCATCGGTCACCTTTCCCTTTACTTGATTTTATTCTATTTACACTATTTCCCGATATGTGTTTTTTTAAAACTCTGTGTGTGCATGTGTGTGTGTGTGTGTGTGTGTGTGTGTGTGTGTTATTGGGGATTGAACCCAAAACCTTTGCAGTGAACTATGTCCTCAGCCTTTTATTTTTTATTTTAAAATGGGGTCTTGCTAAGTTATTTAATTGCCCAGCCTGCCTCAGCCTCCCAGGGTGCTGGGACTACAGTTGTACACAATCACATCTGGCTAAAATGCTTATTTTTACTTTCTTTTTTGGTCTCATTGCTTTTTCTTTTCGGATTAAAAAAAAAAAGGCAAAATAACTATTGTCCCACAGTGACTTCTCCGGATACATTATAGGCTTCAAAACTCCATGCTTTTCACACGCTGCGGCTTCTATTTAGATAAAATCCACTCCCCCCGCCCTTTTTTTCACTTTGTTTTGTTTTGTTTGCCAAATTCCTACTTATTCCAGAAATCTAGGTCAAATGAAATATCTACTGTTTTCTTGCCTGGTTTTCCAAGGCACACCAAGTAGTATTATCCTCAACGCTCCCATGAAAATGCGGGCAGAAAGCTGAGGTGGCCACAGAGTGTCACATGCAGTGAACTCCTTTATGTGCCGATCACTCACATAACCAACTTATTTCTTTGCAGATGGGAACTATGAGCTGCACGTTCTTTACTGGACAGATATGGCTTCTTTAGCACACAAATGTCACAGAATAGATGTTCACTAGATATATTTCAAAAATACCTGGATGAGTCTTTTACAATCTATGGCAAGAAGGCACGTTACTTACAAGCGTTCATACAATATGATACTTGTGGACTTCAAAATGTAGAGAAAGGCTGAGGCAAGAAATAGAAAAATCGGAAAAGCAAAGCAAACGATTCAGGAACACTTACGACTCGGAGGAACCTTTCAATTTCTTCTGTGTTAGTTGATTTGTTTTGACAAAAAGTGCTCAAGCCAGAATTCCATAAAAGCTTTCCTTTCTAGTTCTGCTATGGTTTGTCAACAAACATAACTTGTTATGACATAGCCGGCAACTCTTCACCGTTGTTACAATCTGAATCACTGGCAGGATTAAGATTCCAAAACTACATCTTAGAGATCTTTTAGTTCCACCAATTCATGATCAACCACCAGCAGAAGGTACTCATTTTTTAGAATCAACAAAGCCATCAATAACTTTTTAAAATTTTATCATGACATAAAGTAAAATAGATTTTTCTCATAAAAATATGTGCACATTCACAGACATATGCATATTTTATTCACTGTAAAATAAGATGCATAATGCTTGTCATAAATTGCTTAAAATTGCTATAAATTGTCTTACAATGAGTTCAAGGATTCCTATGCAATTAATTACATTTAAATTATGGTGCTAGACATAAATTACTTTTGGGGTAACTGTAAAACATAACAATAAAATTTGCAGAATTATTACTAGGAGTACATTTGAAAGCTATGAATAAGTTGCACGCTGATCTGATTCAAACTTTGATATCGGCCAGCTATTCTGTTAGGATATAAAGTCACATGTGAGTGTCTGACTATCAGCTTGTTCAGAAGGGGAGAAGATCGCAGAAAGGCTTCTTCCCAGCTCACAGTTGTTAGGAAATGGGTCTTAGTGTGAAGTCTGATATCTGATTTATTCCTAAATGTCTGAGTTTAATTCCCTAATTCCCTTCTCCAAAGCATACGAGCTATCTTCTCATTCCTCCATTATTGAGAAATCTTTAAGAAAGAAATTAAATTTATCACACAGAAGTGAATCTATATAATAAAAATATGACATAGAGAGGGACGATTTCCAAAGGTCCAGCTATATTAAGACCACACACTTAGATAAAGGAGAGAAAGGTCCCCTCAATGAGCTGACTTATTCCTATCTTGGCACAATCAGTGGTTCTCAAACTTATATAGTATCCTACCAATTTCTAAAAAGAAGATATTTTCAAGATCAGCTTAGATTATCTTTTAAAAAGACAAGAAAAATTTTGTAGAATTACTGAAATCTTCACATAATGTGAACGCAACCCAGTTATTGTTGCAATGTATGGAGAAAATAAAATCTGAAATTAGTTTACCATTCTTGTAGATGTTGAAAAGAATTTCTGCTTTCAGCACAAACTTCACTACCAAACCACTGAAGGAAATGAATAAATGCTATTTATTTATATCAGTCTTAACTTAAACATGAGTCGAGTTGTCTTAATACTGCTCACATTTTTTCTTCAACTTGGAATAGTCAACCTGCTACAAAACGTTCACGTACCGTAACATCTCCCTGGCTTTCACCAGCAGAATGGCATTTTTACATATTAGTTCAACTTCTATTATTTTTCTGCTAGGCGGTTAAGAATTAAAATACTCCCAATTGCCATTATTAATCCAAAAAAGAGATGTTACTTTTGTCTTTTAACAGGAAAAAGAATTTCCTGTACACACAATGAACCTTCTTGGGCAGCCAGTATCACCTGCCCTGAAAGCCTCGCAGCACGCTTCCCAACGCCAAAAGCAAAAGTCTGTCATTTTAGGCATCAGTCTGGTTCTACACAACCCAGAGCAGGTGTGAGAGTCAGTCATGAAGTGGCCACTGGAATAATGCAGAATATGCCTCTGCTAATTTTCTCAGGCTTTTCAAAATTATTTTAAAATGTTCACAGAGCACTTACCAGTACCAAAGAACACACTGGAGGAAAATCAAAAAATGCATTTTGAGAACTACTGAATTAGAAAATTCAACATGTTTTCTCTAGTTCCTAGAAACCTGCCTACATCAAGTTGCTAGATACACCCAACATTGAAAGTCACAGGTTCTCAACAAGGTCATCGCCGTAAGTACATGCGCTAAATAAAAATGCCAGCTTCTCCTGATTGAACACAGTGAACGAGAGATGAAAGTCACCTGCAACAACAGGTCACGTAACAATGAAATTCAAGTGACATTTACCGATGATGACCGGAGATGCGAGCACGGGGCGGAAGCACACCACTGAGCTCCGCCCGTCTGGTGAGGTCCACAGCAGACTGCTAGTGGCCAACAGACTAATGAATAAGAGAAGACAAGTCTCTACAAGAGTAATCAAAGGCAAGAGATGGAAAATCTCCAGCATCTGGGCTCCGCATTTGCAGGAGAGAGTCCTAGTAATATATTTCAGCTATCAAGAACTCACATTTATGATAATGTGAATATAACTGGCGGCAAAACAGACCACACTCTATTTTATCTCACTTTTTTGTTTTGTTCTTCATCCCTTCCCCTTCCCCTCCTGTTCCTTCCGACTACTGGTCTCCTTCCAATTTACAAAAGCTCTATTTTAATCTTTTTTTCCCATCCCCTTTCCCTCTCCTCTTCCCCTCCCTCCATGTCTTATGCCCCCATCCATTTGAAAAAACTCCCCACTTCCTCTTTGTCTTTTTGTTTTTCTATGTACAACTCCCCATGATAATTGCAATCATCATGTACTGCAAGCAATAAAAAAAGTTATATATTTTTAAAACACCACATTCTAGAGCTCCCCAGCTGTGTGTCTACCTTTTGAACAACTTCATGATTACCTCCTTGTCAGGGAAATCTGCCAGGAAATTTCATTTGGTTAATTTAGAGAGCTTCATACAGTGAAAAATATTTGTTTTTATAATAACTATCATTTAGAAAGTGTAAGCAGCTGCAGCTGCTTTATTAATGTGTATGTCTAGCACGTCAGTAATTTTTGACAATGATGCTATGAGGTCACTGTTGTTATTCCCAGTGTCTAGATGAATAAATGGAAACTCAGTGAGGCTAAGTCAACCTCGTCAGCATCTCCTGCACCATTATAGGTATTAATGGGTACTAAACAGATTATATAGAATATACATACATAGTTTAGTATCATGTAGTCCGGTATCATATACCGTCCATTGCAGAGCAAGCCTCCTCTTAATTTATAACTGTAAAATGTAACTTCAAATGCTGTAACGCAACTTCTTTCTTTAGGTCACAAAATTCCATACATGACGTATGAAATACAAACTTCCTATCCTTAACTTCCTGATTCTGTCCAATTCTGCCACACTCACAAATCTTCCTTCAGTCACAGAAGAGAAGAAATAGTGTCTCTTTCTCTAGTTCCACATGCAAACATACTTTTAAGGAAATAATTCACCAGCATTTTTACCAAAGATAAAAAATGGGCTTCTTAGGAAGCACATGTCATAACACAGTTCTATGATTTGAAGAATGTCACCAGATGAAAGCAACAAACTTAAAAAGCTGAAAAGTCAGACAAATAGCGCATGACACTGATTTTGTGACTATGAAATGGATTTTATATCACACCGAATGGCCAATCTGTTTTCTTCCAGATGGGCTACTTTGAGTAAGAACTTCACGGGAGAACTTGATAACTGACAGTATTTTCTAGGGTATTTCCTAAAGAAAGAAAATATTTAGCTTACGAATATGTCGGCTAAAAGTAGATTGCTGTTTGCTTGCAGAGCTGGACATTGAACCCAGGGTGTTATGCCTGCGATACAAACGCCGTCCCACTGAGCCACGCCCCAGTCCCGAAAGTAGTTTGGAGGTGTTAATTCCCAAGACGGTCACTTTATTTCTCCCATATTTTTTCTACAGGTAAGTATACACTGTTTTTTCCTTTAACGACGTTAAATTTACATAAAACTAACAAAGTAATTGGTGGTATTTTGAGGCAAATAGATTGCTTGCTCAAATCTAGTTAATTTACAGGACTCTAAGTGCTATAATGCTTGTAATTGCTTTTTGAAATCAATTTATACCTTGTCCCTGGTTGCTTTAATTTTGTAGATGAGGGATCCTCAGGTATTTTCTAGCCCTGCTATTCCTAAACCTCCCCCAGGTCCCTCTTCCCAAAGTCAGGCACCATTCAAGGTACAAGCCCTGAATTACTCACTTTGTAGAGTTTCATGTGCCTTTCTTGGGTTGTGTACCATACAGGAAATCACTTACCTGTAAATTACCTTGAGTCACACCAGTTATGCTGTAAATTGTACAGAAATCTGAGTGCTAAAATACAGTATCAAGGTCACATTTCTGGTCTGTGTTATTAATTAAGCAGGAAAGTCCTTAACATTTCCATTTTATATGAAATTCATTACTGTCTACAAATCTCTTACTAATGTAAAAATGCCAGACTTTCCCAGCTATAGCAATTCACTTGTCATGAAATAGAATAAAGACAGTAAAGAAAAGCAACCGGCTGCTTTTAGAGCGGTGTTTTTACAACTTTATACATTTCCCTTTAAACTCACTAATCATCATGATCTCAGCAATAAAAGCTTTCCACATCAAGGAGAAAGTACCTCCAGCATTGTTGTCCTTTCAGCCTGCCTCCCGCGTTTATTAGCCCGAGTTACCGCCCTTGTAAATATGAGTCACCTGTTTCGGGACACACATTTTATAAGAATTCACCTCAGGATACACTCACCTGAGATCAGGACTTTCGCTCTACAGAAACACCAGTTGCCACCCGGGTTCTGCAGAAAAACAAAAACACCACATTACAAAATACAAGAAATACTGTAGTATCTTTTTGCAAATACACAAATAATTTGAAAACATTCTGTGCATTTTATAGTTATGCTTTAGCAAAAGCAAATTAAGTTATGATGAGGGAAAGCAGTGACCAGAAACCTGAATCTATGCTTTCATTCTTTTCAATAGAATTTTATCAGTCATGTACTTTATAAATGCTTAATGAGTAAATAAATGCAAAAATATCTAACACTGCTGAAGTTTAAAAATTTGTATGATCACTTATTTATTTCTTTGGTGTTCATTCCAAAAATAATATTTATTTCCTACTAGTTATAGACACTGCATTGTGCCATAAAGATACAAAAGTGAGCAAGCAAAATAAACAATTAGAGCACAAAATAATATGGGCCTTATTTGAGAAGTAGGTAGGAAGGGATACAACTCAGTGATCCAGACAGACGGTACCAGGGAACGTTCACAACAGGCGCAGGGTTGGTGTGCAATCTACAGGCAATTGGAAGGGTGAGGGGAGGAAAGAGTAGGTTGGCTGCTTGAAGAAAATTGTCACAGGAGAAGAGAAGGAAAGGAGAATGATAGGGAGTGAAGACAAGAGAGGGGGAGGAGCCCGGGAGAGAGAGAGAGAGAGATGAAGGAGGAAGGGAAGGAGGAAAGGAGGAGAGAGAACGGGATAGCACACTCTCACTCCCAGTGGGGAGAACATCACTCTGGGACCACATTGCTGTAACACAATAAAAGAGTCTGAGTTTTCACTCCTTTTTCTCCCTGTGACCACAGATTGATATCAGTTCTATGAGGCCCTCAAAATCAATAAAACATACTTTAGAACACCTTGACTTTCTCATTCATTCTTTCTTAATTGATGAAAGTTTACTTGTAATATTTATTACCTTTTAAAGAGGAATTTTAATCTTTAAAATACCTGAAGCATTATGCTTTATTTTGTTTTGTTTCATTTCGTTTTGGAGGGGTGGTTTTTGTAGTGCAGGGAATTGAACCTCCGACTTTGTTCATGCTAGTTAAGTACTCTACAACTGAGCCAAGTCTCTAGCCCTAAATTTTTTTTCCAAGAATTAAAAAACTGATACTAAAGGCCTTTAAATCTGAATTCTTTAATTCTTTTCCTGAAATGACTATAAGATGAGCTATCCATCAAAATAACCTAGAGGGTAAATCTTTTCCTTATGTTAGTAAAATTTATACTTGAATAATGCTCCTAGCTAGAAAACTCTGCCTTTACATAATAATTACATGGCATGCAAAGAATTAGAAATAACCTAAAAAGCTTTATTTTTTAACACTAAAACCATGCTTTCAATAAATTAATTATATTATAGGTATTATTTAGATTGCATTGAATACACCATATACATGGAATTGGATTTTTAAACGCCTGTATTAATCAAATAATTTCTGATAATCAATAACAATATTATCTGGTATTACCATTAGTGTTTCATCTCACAGGATGCTAATGTGTATTAATATGTATAAAATTATACCAAGCATTTTGTTGGTGACTGCATAAGTATTACTGAAAAACATTCCAAAATTGTTTATTAAAAAAACAACAGAAAAGTACATAAAATTTGAAAGATACAGGAAGGAATCACTCAAAAGCTAACTACCACTGTAGTGGAACAACTCTTGGCATTTTAGCGATGGTAAAGTGTTTGCAAGTGAGGTGTGAATCAAGTGCATGGTGCGACCAGCCAAATGCATTGCCCAGACCTCCCTCCAGCGTCTAGCTCTGACACCTCCATCTCTTCTGTAGTCCTCTCTCTGGCTTCGGCCAGGGCTCGATGGAATGATTTGCAAGATAAGCCCTGGAGTCCTCACACCCTTTCATTTGTAGGAAGTGTCGTTCTCCTATCCCAGACATCTGGATTAAGGTTCCTGGGAGATATCACACTTTACGACTGCCTCCCTGTGACACACAAAGTATGAAAAGAAAGATCTGTCGTTGCTGAGTGCAGGGAATGACTACATCTTATTTCGCACAACTTCTATTATAATTAACAGTGTTGTGTGGTCACTGGCTCATCAGAAAACAGATTAAAACTTTTGAAGTCAACATTCATACATATAACAAGAAAATATTTCATTCTGTTAAACTTACCATTTCCTTATGCTGAATACTGTTATTCAAACACATTGAAAAAATCATTGTACCTTTGACATAGATGTAAGCACTTTTCCTCCATATATTTATCACTATTATTTGAATTTCTATGAATGCTTTTTTAGATACCAAAATCTTCATGTTATGGAAAATAAATTAAAATGTTCATTTCAGTTATTATGCAAATGTTGAGATGTTGTCTCTCAACAAATACTATAACTATTATTTCTATGTTCATTGAGTAACTCCAAAATGAAAGGGTTTTCTTTTTTATTACTTAATACCTTCATATCCATCATTATCTATTATTTTCTACCCAATCTATGAGGAAGTAGATTTTTCGATGAGCCTCCTTGTCTTTGCTCTGAGTTCTTATTGTGTCCTAACCTCCTTTTTATGTCCTTCTGCCCCTTAAATATTTCTATAACCTTGGTATGCTAATAGGGCTTCTAGCTAATATACTAACAAATGCAATTTAACCTTTTGAAATATTATCACAAATCCATTTCTAGGAATATATTCCAATGAATCACAGCACATAAAAATACATTTAAAAACCACTTTGGAAGTTGTTAGTAATAATAAAATATTAAATAATATATAAATATTTTATATTTTAAAGTATTAAAAATATATAAAATGAAGTCATAAATGCTGTTAATAAGATATTGGGTAAAATAAGTGACGGTATAGCTATAAATGACAAGTTCAGCTAAAAGTATATAGAGAATCTCCGAAATGACATGAAAAATACTGTATACATGATTGATGAATGAAGAATACAAAGAAAGCCCAAAACAGATGAGTATAACTCAGGATTTCATTAATTGGAATTTAAAACATAAAAACTAAGTTCCTTCAACCTCCCTTTCTGACTTCTTCCCAACTTATGAGTCTACATATTTTTACTTCATTTTCCTTGAGTCTACAAATTTTTATTTAATTTTCCTTGAATCATTTACTGTCACTAAAAATATATCATTGAATCTTGTCCTAAAGGATGCAGTACAGGCCAGCAGAACCAAATCAATTGATTCTAAGGATAGAATGGCATAATACGAAAGTAGTATTGAAGGCAATGATCTCCAGGGCACTAGAGCATGCTAAACTGACTACGTCCACCCCAGTGGGACTTTCATGCAGGTTTCCAGTGATATCAGTCCAGCTTCTGGTACATGCCGTCAATGACCAGAGCATCTACAGACAAGACTGGTATACACCAGTTACCAGGTTCCCTTACTATGAGGATTAGGAAGGGAGAAATGAAGGTGGGTGGGGGGAAGGAAAGGGGTAATGTCCTGAAAAGGGCACTTACTGTCTAATAATTCCCCTTGGACTGTATCTTGTACTCTATCACATACGTTTTGATGTGAACTATTTTTTCTTTCCTCTTGACATGGTTAATTTCCCCTATGATATTGCTTTTACACTAATGTTTACCCAGAGGTTTATTTCTTAATAAAATATTTTTCATCACTTTATTGTTAGTGCTTGTTATTGGTTTATGATCAGAGAGTGCACTTAGAAGAGCTCTACTTGTTAAAAACTTTAAGATATACTCTAAGGCCAAGAACATAATCAAAATTAATTTTATTTGAAAGGTATAAATGTATATGTGTATATATGCCCATTTCTGTTAAATCTGTCACATTCTGAAAGAGGAAAAATGAATGAAATGTTGAATGAAAAAAGTTACAGATTGGGATACAATATAATTCCATTTACACTGTGTACATATCCATATTGTGTGGAAAAGATGCAAACCAGTATGTGCCAAACTGCAAGCCGTGCTGTTCTTTGGGAAGTAGAATTATATGGAAAGCTTTCACTTTTCCCTTTATTCACTTTTTTTAAATTTCTTCTTTTTTTTTTTTTTTGGTATACATTCGCAGTACATTATAATGACATTTGTCTTAGGGTACTGGTGCATATATATATCACATCTTAGTCATTTTTAGCTCCCCTTCACTCTTTTATTGAATATTTTTGCAATCAGCAAGTACTTCCTAACATTAAATACTACTATCAAACTTCAGTAATTATAAAATTTGATATTAGCTCAGGATAGAAAAATAATGTCCAAACTTTTACCTGATCATATATGGAATTTATTACATGGTAATTATGCCATTGTAAAACAATAGGAAGGAAAGTGAATTACCTAGCAAAAAGTTTGCTTGGTTATTCTTTAGGAAATTAAACTAAATAACTCCCCTTTCTTTGTTAAAAAGCAAACAAGCAATTTCTAGATTTATCAAAACTGAAACTTGTAGGATTAAAATCATGAAAGTCTTGATTAAAACATAGGTAAATATTCACGATGTTAAAAGGATATAACAAAATCCAATAACACAAAAACTTTAATGTTCATTTTCTCTAATAGGTAGGATACTAGAAGACTTTACATTTATTTGTTAAATATTTTAATATTGTTCATTTTTTTAATAATAAATACCAAAGAAGTAATAACTTTTTAGAAATAGCTGGGTTTAGAATGGATACTAAAAGATTCACTAGGTACTTGTAAATTTCTATGCCTACACTTCATAAATGAATAGAAGATATTTCATATAAATATATGATGATGTGTGTACGTTTTACTTGAAAGGTCAATAGTTTGCAGTGAGCCCCAGTGTCATGCTACGTTCCTGTTCTTCATTTGCTACTGAGTTCAACTCTATTCACTTATAGACAGCAGACCTTTCACATTCCCATCAAGAAGTCTTTGAGATGTGTAAACACATTACCACATTTTCGTATTTTCCTCCTTTATTACAAACAAAAAACAAACAAAAAAGCTTTTTATATTCTGATCAAAAAACAGAACTATTTTAGACTCTTTAATTTTTCTCCTTTGCTATTATCAACACCAGCAGTTGACTTCCTTTCTGACAAATTTACTCCGAGTTAAACAAATAAACATTATCTGTTGTATAATTGTGCAAGTGCAGAGAATCCCAGGCCTTTGGAGCTGTGAAAGGCATGCCGATTCTCCTGACTGGTTAAGTAACTCATCCCTGCCTGCCAAACTTACACTCTTTGAAAATTCAAATCCTTAACTCCTAAAAGTTTCTCAAAGGACAATTTGGTAATGCCTATAAAAATTTTAAATGTACATAATTTTTGTATAAGTAGAATTTTTAAAGGTGCATTTATTTGTATGCACATAATTTTGAAATACTCGTAATTTATGTAAAGAGACAATATGTTTGCATTTGAAAGAAAAATTGCTCAAAGGACATGAAATCCTTAATTTTCATAGAATTAAAGCCATATGTGATTAGAAGGAGTAATTGAACTTTTATTTTTCATGAGCTTGTATAACTTTTATAATTATAAAGTCCCACTTTGACAAAATTATAAATATTTACAACTTTGTGCTATCAAATTGCTCATGAATAGAAAAAAACTACAGTACCTTATTTTGTCCATTAAATATCTCTGAATCATATACTAAAGAAACAAGATCAAGTGCCTATCATGTAGGAGTTTACAATTTTGGAGGGAAAACAAGGCTTGCAAATAAATCAATTTAGTGAGAAATCTGAGCTAGCCTGCTGTTAGGTATAAATTATAATCAAATGCAATGTCTAAAATGCAAGAAGGGATGCTGTGGCTGTATGAAAAACAAGAGCAATATTTTGGAAGCAATGATCACCATGGCAACACAGGATTTACTCCATGGGGCTAAAGAAGAGAGAAGGGAAAGAACTCTGGTTAGCAGAGACCTGGAAGTGGGAAGCAAAGATCTGGTGTCTGTGAGGTGCAGGGGTCATGGCTGGGGACAGAGACAAAAGCTTGGCAGAAACAGAGCATGGAACTTTGGGAATCAGTTTTAAAGAGATTTCTCAGAGATGTTTCCTTGCAGAAATTCTCAGAGAGTAGCTCCATGACTTAAAAGTACTGACAATTTCTGCAGAAAATTTTTCATGAAAATAAAATCATGTTGTGTTACAAAATTTAACAGTACTACTAAACTAGTCTGTAAACCATATCAGGCAAAACCAAAGTTTCATTTCCAGTTGTCAATGTACAAACTTAATCTATTACTTACGTGTTTTCTCTTCTCTCCTCTCACCTCCTCTCCTTCCCTCTCTCTCTTTCTCTCTCTCTCTTTCTCTCTCACATGCACACGCACACACACACACACACACACACACACACACACACACACACACACAAGGTCAAGTCAACTAACATGAAAAAATTAATTATTCAGATCATGCAGCTGTCAATTTTCATGTTCCTCGGGAATATTCTGGAAAAAATCAATAGAATTGGGCAGCTCCATTTGTTACCAAATCACTGGAAATTCCCTTATTGCACTTTGAGTCATCCCAAAACACGCTTATTTTTAGCCGTTCCCCTGATGTTGCCATAAATCAGGGTCGATCTCTATATCCTTGTGACTCATGTCTCATTTGTATAAATAAATATTGAGAAGTGGTAGATAGAAACTTCTCTCTCTTTTCCCGCAAGGAATTTAAGCAGGTGACATGGCACTGTGTAAATCTGTGAATTAAAATGTGTATTTTATTCAGTTTAATCAGATTTCGTGTTTTTTCCTTTTCTCCAAATATTAAAAATTATTGATTGCATAGAAATCTTTGGAGGATTTTTTCCAAGTATGTTTAACAGATTTAATTTCCAAAATCTCTGCTTCTGATAATATTATATGCTTCATTATATCCCTTAGTCATAGCTCAGCATTACATACTTATTCGCACATTGGGGAACACTTGATTACTGGCGTGCCCTTAGTTTTAGTGAATGCTCGTAACCCTCACAACTTTTAGATTTATATATAAAATGAATTATGATACCAAAGTGATGGCATGTGAGAAATCTGCCTTACTGAACCCCTCCGCTCCTACTCTCCACCCTGCACTCCGCCATACTCTCTCGTAACAGCCCTCCCTCCCTGACCATTCAAGGAGCTCCTAGTGTAAAGTTAGGCTGAGAGATACACCCCAGTGACCACAACCTGCAGCAGTTACAGAGTGACACACATGGACACAGCGGGGTCTGGGGGAGAGCAGGGCGAGGCGGAAGGGAGATCCCTCTGAAAGGGCTGGGCCAGGGAAGTCAAGGGGTAGGTAGGACCTCCCACAATGTGGAGCGAAGGCAGGTTTCACTAATCACAAGCGAAAGCAAAGGCCTGGCATAGAGTGTGTTAACACAAAGACTGAAGCTACTGGGTTATGAAGGTGACCAGCGGTGGGGACAGAGATGGTAGCCTGGTCAGGTCTGGATTTTATTTTACAGAGAACGGAGTGTGACCCTGGGCTTCTGAGTACAGAAACGCAGCGCTTAGAAAAACTCAGATGAGAGCGCTGTAAAGTAAGATTGAACAGAAAAAACTGAACTCCAGGTCATTCTTTCCTTTAGCCAGCATTTTAAGGAAACGGTATTCTACAATAGCGATAGCGAAAGAGAAGATGATGGAGTCCGTAGGGAGACACAAGATGGGACTTGCTTAAATGGGAGGTGGAGGAGGAGGGCGGCAGGTAGGGCCGCCCGGTGGTCTTGAGGCCTGATCTGCTCCATGATTTTAGACACACTCATTTTAAAGAACTGATACCCTAATGTTTAAACAACAGGGGAAAGTCCAGTAATACCCTTCCAAATGCATCAGACAATTGGAAACACCATTTGAATCGACTCCAAGCTGTTCAAAACAAAACACCTAAAAATCAAATGACAGCTTTGCTGCCTTACTTCATGTAGTTCGCAAGCAGGATAAGCAAACTTTCCACCATCTGTTGTTTTCCTAGCTTGCTAGAGCAAACTCTAGAACTCACCCTTCTAGGCAGTCACTTATCGCTTTATTAATTTTTAGCCCAAAGAGAAGACCTTTTACACCGTATGCACATGGATTAGCGCAGACATGTGTGGGTGGGTAGCAGTGTCTAACGTGAGGTTTCAGTTCTGCTTTAATGAATCAGGGCACACAACCCGGCTGCCATCTCTCGGTCCTACCCAACCTACCTCCCCACATATTTGTTCTACAGTCGTCTTTATGTGCGGCATTTGACTGAGCCAGTTCCATAAAGTGCCTGGTATACCAGGCTAAATGCGGTCTGGCCACTTACCATTTACAAGTCTGTTCCCTGCCTGTCTCTCCTTTATATGGATGTGCCTTCTGCAGGATCTTTCTCCACAATTAGGTCCCTCTTACCTTCTTTGGAAAGATGGTGAGTGACTGACTCCCAAACTTCATTTCATAATCCCTGTGTTAGGTTCTTAAATGTTTGGGGTGGGTGTCTGGCTTGGTTTAGTGTCCTCTTTTAGCCAGAACCTCTGTGAAACAGGATTTTTAATTGCTTGTAATAGGATTTGAAAAAGAAAGAATGGGCCAGATGGCTCCTTGGAAAATTCTAGACCTGCTCCCTGCTGAATAAACATATTCATAATATAAGCTCAAGATAGTTCCCAGGGCAGGAAGACTATTTTATGGCAAAAGTATGCTCACAGTACTAAACAACCCCTCCTTTATCACAAGAGTGTGCTTTTGAGAGCAATGCAGCCATCCCTCCTGACTATGTCGGCTCTCGATTATAGTTTATATTCTCTGTCACCTGGTGGCAGTGATTTGCAAGACAAGAGACTATATAATTATCAGGAAAGACCACTCAGCCAATTCTCAAGCTTCAGCTCTATATTCCTTCAAAGATGAATTTGCCCCTTATCTTAAGGCCTCCTGTCCTGAGGGGTGTGGAGGGAAATGATTAACTCCTCTAGCTCCTTCCCTAAGCCTTGCTTTCACACCTATGAAATGAGGGCTGATCTAGAGCCTTCAACAGCCATTTAAAGTCCTAGAACCTGTTTGGAAATAGAGCGAGGGAAGGAGATGCAGAATAGTTCTGCAGGCAGAATGGTGCTGTGGTGGTCCTCAGGGTGGCTGGTCCCGAGAGTCGGGCTAAAGATTGTTCTTGATTCCTTGCAGCTGAAGAGGTGACTGTAGGCCATGGAAGTAGCATCTGTAGCAGAAGGATTTTAACAATTGCTGGAGAGATAAGAGTCCTAATATTGGCTTTGCCATTAAGTAGCTCTCTGTCTCAAGATGAGTCACTGAAACTTGAACTTTCTTAGCTTCAGTTCACTTAAAAAATAAAAGCTACATTAA
Organism: Hystrix cristata; assembly: GCA_004026905.1. Classification (NCBI taxonomy): domain Eukaryota; kingdom Metazoa; phylum Chordata; class Mammalia; order Rodentia; family Hystricidae; genus Hystrix; species Hystrix cristata. The sequence continues at coordinate 29,335 of PVJO010002529.1, read as the reverse complement.
ATCAATAGTTTTCAAGTCAGAAAGTCAGAAGGAGAAGACATTAGGATAACCTGAAAGTTCTTTGTTTGTGTCCACCTTTGTTTGTGGCCACAATGTAGGCCACCAATGCCAGCCACGATGATTCATGCCTATAATCCCAGCACACTCGAGGGCTGAGTCAGGAAGATCATAAATTCGAGCCCAGCCTGGGCAATTTAGCAACTTAATGAGATCATGCCTCAAACTAAAAAATAAAAATGGGTCAGGGACATAGCTCAGTAAGAAGGCTCTGGGTTCAATCCCTAGTATGTCAAAAAAATAAAAATAAGTGATACAAACCATTCCCATCTTATTCTCACCACTTTCTAGGAGAGAATTTCTAGATAACATGACATCTTGGATCCCTTTTTCCCCTGACATTGTATGACACGACCTGAAAAAAGGGTAGGGTACCACGATTAGAAGAACCCATCAAATTTCCAAGAAGCTGCAATAACGTATCTGATGATCTGTTTCTAAGGCCAAGTAACTTTCACCACAAAGTAATGCAAATGAAAGAAAATGACAGATCTCAATGTAAAGTGCTTCGGTACTAAAGTGAATTAAGAGAGAATCATCATGGGAAGGTAGAGAATGAATTACTTTTTTATGAAGGAGTCTTACATATAAAGACAGAGAGAAAACTTCTCCATGCACAATTAATGACAGCTCAAGTGCAGTACAAATTTGTAGGTGATTGTTTAGTTTGCAATATTTTTAAAGTGTGTAATTTTATGACAGATTTTGTTTTACTGTCATACTATGTAATTTAGCAACAGACTGAACACACAAACACAAAGAATTATCTGCAGAAGTGCTTAAATGATACTATCCTGCAACAATTTCCCTTTGGAAACATATAATACATTGCTTTAGATCTGCAAATTAGGTAACTTTCCATCTCTTTCTACTTTGGCACTTTGGTTCAGTTCTACCCTTATTCTAAAAACAACCACGGGAAACCCATAAAGATGATTTGGAATAAGCCCGTGTGATGATCTCTATGAACTTCTATATTCTTTCCCTTCTTTCTTTATGCCCACACAACAATCTCCTTTCACACATTCATAATGGAATTGTCAAGTGAGAAAGGGCTTCCCTTGAAAATAGAAACATCCATATAAAAATCAGAAGAGGAAAGTATTCCCTCGGGAGACGTTGAAAGCCTGTCACGTATTAAGCAATGCATTAGACATTAGGATACAAACTCACATAACATGTAGTCTTGATTCTGAAGATGCTTTTAGCAGAAGCAGTAACAAAGTCAAGCATCATTCCAGTAGAAAAAGAAGTATCTTCAGAGGGTAACAAGGAGGTGCCATGGGGAAGTTTCTAAATTAGTTTAGGAGAAAAATTATCCTCAGATGACTCTTGAAGAATGTATAAAACTTAGCCTTAAAAAAAAAAAAGGAGAAAACTAGAAGCGAACAAAGACAGTTTTAAAGGAAAGAAACAGTATGGCCCATTGTTTCCAGATTAAAGAGACATCGAGTAATGGAACAAAGCTTGGGAGAAAGGCAAAGTGTCTCTGGAAGATGGATGAAAACCTTGAGTCCTAGGTGGAAGAATCTGAACTTCATCCAGCCGGCCGTGGAGAGATGCTGAAGGATTTTTACAGAAGGTAATGTCATGACTGGGTGAGTATCTTACATCGATCTTCCGACAGCATTCTGAGTAATAGTTTAAAGGACGGCAAGGCTAGAAGGATGGATTTTAATGAGGTGGCTAATGCAGTATTTCAGGCAAAAACTGTGAAATCCTGATCTAAGGTGACGATCTAAGATAGGAGAGGTAGGACACTAGCTGAAAGTTTTTTAAGAGGCAGAACTCAAAGGCCCCATGACTGGGCAAATGTCTAAGGCAAGAGAGAGGGAAAAGGCAAGAATATCACATGGGTTCTGGCTTTGTCACTTGGTTGACTAGTGATACTATGCATTGATTTACTTAGGAGATTAAAGAGTCACCAATTTTCTGGAAATTGTACCCCATGTCACATTTTACTTCATTAATGGATACAAGTATTATTTGTGAATTAAAAAGCTATTTCTTTCTTAACAAGAACATGTATTGTTACATTGTATATATAATGATCACATTCATCATGGTTATTTTGTACCTTACATGATGTATCTTGGTTTTCCCCCCTTCCCACCCCTCCCTTCGGCTAAAAAGCTATTTTCAAAAAGCAAGATGTGGCAGGAATAACTACTGAAATAAAAACCTCTGAAGAGAGAGACATGTGTTGAATTCAAGTACAGTGAAGTAATAGCCTTAAGGTAGAAAAGAATTTAGTTAAAATCAGAATAGATGTGAAAAAATAGAAATAAAAGGACAAAGGCTAAACAGATCCATTATCCTCAACTCCCACCCACTCACATGTAATACCAATTATAATTGGAGGTTTTGGAAACCGATTAATACCTCTAATACTTGGCGCAAACCATAAAGTCATTAATGCATAAAAGTATAAAAACTCAAAAAGAATGTGAACATTAGCAATTTGGAAACAAGACTAGATGAGGAAGCAACTTGCAGAATGCTGGCAGTATGGTGTATTCCTCCAGGTGAGAGTCTGGAACCGCCTGCCCTGGGAAATCTGGCCCACTCACAAGAAAAAGTCAAGCATGCTGACCCTGAAAAGTCTGCAAGAAAATAGCCGACCAACTCGTCCTACAGCGACGCCACCCATCCATAAGATCCCACCCACAAGCAAAGAGTTTCCTCCCCACAAACACCCCAAAACCCAATGTTGAAATTTAAATGTGACAGTAGAAATTTGAAGCTTCATTAGTAGGAAAGGTGAAGAAATCTAGAAAACTGAAAATTAAAAACCAGAGCAAAGAGGAAAGAAAAGGAAAAAATGAAAACAAAATAAAAGAACGATTGGGGCAAGCCAATATCTATATACTAAGAGTTTCAGAAAGACAAAATAAGGTGAAAAATGAAATGGAGAAAAATATCAAATAATCCAGTCAAGAAAATTTCCCCAGGGCTAAAGGATATGGATTTCCAGATCAGAAAGACAGCAAGGGCTCAATTCCATGAATGGAAAGAGAACCACACATGTTCATCTCATTGGTCGATTTTGAAAGCGGGGGCAGCGTAAGGGGATATTTTCCATAGAATGCAGAAAAACAAGTCACAGTCGAGTGGTTTTAAACTTCTCAACAAGGCTGGAAACTAAAAGACATGGAAAATGACTTCAAAATCCTGGAGAAAAATAATTTCCAACCAATAATTCTAAATCTGGCCAAACTATCAAGTAAATGTGAGAGTAACGATATTTTTTAAAGGTGACAGCTACAGGGCAGGCAGAGTGAGCAGGCCAGACTGGAGCTGGTCCGGGGTTCCAAAGAGAGATGTTTCCAAGAAGAGGACACTTTCATCAAGGGCTGAAGGGAGTAAGGGGAGGTTTTCACAACTGGGAAAACTTCAGGGAAAACCAAATAGACCATTTTCAACACTGGAAACCCAAGATGTACGTTTTGATCATCTCTTGTTATGGTTTGAGTGTCATGTGGTGGGAATGCAGATTCATATGTTGATGATATTTGGAGGTAGGGCCCTTAGGAAGTAATTAGGGGTAGGTGAGGTCATAAGGCTGGGACCACTGAGATGCGATTAGTGACTTTCTCAGAAGAGAAATCAAGACCTGAGTTTGCAAACTCCCCATGTGTCACCATGTGATGCTGTCTGCCATGTTCTGCTGCAGCAAGAAGTCCCACACCAGCTGTTGGCACCTTGGTGTTAGAATTTCCAAACTCCGAACTATGAGAAATAACTTTCTTTTCTTCGTATAGTACCCTGTATTCTGTTATAGCAGCAGAAAGCAGACTAAGACCCTTCTTACCCATCTCTCGGAGACAGAAGAGCTGGACTCACAGCACCCAACACTGGCAGACAAGAATAAAAGCAATTTAAGTTGTAACAGATGCAACCCAGGGAAGGGGGACAATGCACACCACCCAGGGCCACATGGAGAAGAAGCGTGCAGCACAGAACGAACAATCGGGACTTTGTAGTACCTTGATGGCGAGGAGACCCCTGATTCCTGCAGCAGAATCACTTGATCGTATAAACCCGAGGATGGCAGGAAGCTGAACGTCATTATTCAGAGATCCACAGCAACTACGCCTGGTTCTCTTGGTGAAGAGGATGCCCCAGCTAGAGCACCTATCCATGGGGCTGAGAGTTGAGAGTAACTTGTACTAGGACCTTCACTGCCTTCCTGTTGTCCGCCAGATGTCAGGGCAAAACATAACACAGCCTTAATTTTAAGCCTTGCACTATAGTGTTCTGGAAGGGAAAAGTAATTGAAATGTACTTACTGCTTAGCCGTGATTAGCACTGACATTTTACAATACATCAGTGAATATAACTGTTAGGAAGATGGAAAGAGACAGAAAATAGAGCATGTATAGAGAGGGAGGGAGTATTGCCACAGGAAGGAGTTCAGTCCTCATGCTTCCTGTGGGAAGCCAACTGAAAGTAGATAAAAGGGATAAATCAGCAAGAAGCAACATCAGCATGATATTTAGAAATATAGATGTCAGTGCCCAAAAATGCAGCTGAAAGCGCTTGGTCCTGGGGAAGGAGAAATTAAAAATGAGTTCGGGCACTACTGGTTTTTCATCCCTGTTTCTGTCTTTAATCTGTGTGCTGAACTAAGAAAAATTTAAAAAATTAATGTGGGGTAAATTTGTTGCTTATAGGAGAGAATGTTGACGAATTTGCTGTTTGGTATTTCGGAGGGCAGCTCTAGTGACAGCACACAAGGTGGCTGCAGCCGTCATCCCGGGCTACTCCCGCCCTCTCTGAGCCAAAGCTACTTCCATTCTAAAATGGAGTAACAATAATTGTATCGCTGTCATGGCACTTTGAGGAAGAATAAATGAGATGGTGTAAATAAAGTACTCAGCACAAAGCCTGGCATGTTGTCAACACTCATTCACAAAGGCATGAGCAGTCTTCATAAAGATGGCTTTGGTTTTCTCAGGGGAGTAGTATGTTGGTCAGCTTTCTGTCATTATGACAAAATACCTGAGGTAATCAATAGAGAGGGAGGAAAAATTTATTTTGGCTCATGCTATCAGAGACTTCAGCCTATGCTTGCCTGGCCCTGTCTGTCATTTTGGAGCTGTGGAGAGGTAGCACATCATGGCAGGAATGTGTGGAAGAGGAAACCTATTTACCTCAAGCAGACAGGAAGCAAAGAGAGAGAAGGGCCACAATCCCATATCCTCTTCCGGGGCCCGCTCCCAGTGACAACTGCCCTCCCACTGGGCCCCACCTTCTACAGATTCCCCTTCCTCCCACTATTGGCACAGGCTGGTGACCAAGTCTTCAGAGCCTTAGCCTCAGGGGCAAGTTCTGGATCCAACCATAACCAGTGCAAAACAAAAAGTCCTTTGCTGCAAGTGATGGGTGAGGTGGTGAGCTCAGGAGTTTGAAGAATGAGATGAAAACCTAAAGAGCTGTGAGGGCAGTGGGACTAGAACTGAAAACAATTGCAGTGCAAAACTGAAGGCCCAGTTGACGTGAAGCCAGAAAGGGCAGCAACTCCAAGTGTGCCGCCTTCATCTCAGGCAGCAGGCCCAGCGTGCGGGAGAAGAAATCCAGTGTTTGAACTGATGGAGGACTGGAGTTTTGTTGAGCAAAGAAAGCAAGAGAGCTAAAAAAAACCCTACTGGCAAGAGAGTGATTGAAGTGATAGAGTGAAGAGTTTAGGCTGGAAATGGAAACTGGTGAAAGCAGAAGTAGCCTGATTGATTGGGCCTGGGAGCCTTGCTGCAGCTGAAGAGGATTATGGAGAGTTAAAAGATGGCGTGAACTACAGGAAGAGAAACTCCTCTAGTTCAGGAAGGAGACCAAAGAGGAGGGCACAGGAGTTTCTTGATTTCATCGCTCCATGCTATGAAGTAAAATACACGGTACTGCATAGATAAAATATTTATCTTATTACATCTTCTCAACAGACTGAGAGAGAAAAGAGGTAAGTTGGAAAGGGGATAAAACACTGACTTCTGTTGACTAATGGTTACCTGGATTGTGTTGTGCCTGCTGCACATTAATTTTATTTCTTTTTTTTCACAGCAGGCAAGGAGATAGAAAATGTCCCTGTTTTATAAGGAGAAAGCTATAGGGCAGAGCAGTTACATAATTGGCTCCTAAATCAATATAAATTCCATAGCATCTAGCTGACCGCGAACTCAAAGACTGCTTACTCATACAGCAACTAGCTGCAGGAACTAGCGAAAGGCAATCATTTTTCTGAGACTTAACTTTCTAAAAAATGAATGACATGGACTAGATATTCTTTAAACACTTTCAGAATTAATATCCTATGCTTCCAAATAACAATGTCTGCGAACATCATTCTTCTCATTTGTCAAATGGAAATAGCAAAATTGCCTTCTCCACCTCAGACGGTTGTTATGAAGAGCAAATAAGATAATGTATGTAAAAGTGATTTATAAATTAAGGCACACACATGACTGAGGGGTTAAAAAATTTAGAAAAACAGGGAGACTATTAAAGTCACGAAGAAGAAAAATAGAGACCGAGATTCAAATACTATCTGGTGAACAGCTGCCCTCCCACTCGCTGGCCAGATGTCTCGAGCAGCTTATCTGACCTCGCTGTGTCTCAGTTTCTTCATCTGGAAAATGAGAATTAAAAATTGGATTTTATCTTAGAGCTGTGAGAATTAAGTGAGTGGATTTGTAAAAAGTATTTTTTAAAACTCACCGGTATAATGGGGGCAGCAAAACTATTAACTTTTAACAATTATTATTACTATTTTCTGATAGTAATTTTAGATGCATATATACTGGTACCTCAGTTCACAAACTTGATTGTTTCCACTATTTTGGTCATAAACTGCATCGGAGAAGAGCCGGATCAAATTCAATAGTCAGGTTCAATGTCGACCTGATGGCAAATTTGATTCAGTTCTCATCCAGTTCAGTTCGCGACCAGAAAATTATGAGAAATGGGAATATCGGTCTGCTAACAACTCCAGGCTAATAGAAATAACAGGCTGTCCGCGTTATGTGTGATTTACGGCACCCCAAAAAGTCTGCTGTGCTCACGCTGCTTTCAGTCGTGCGGAAGTATCCCAGTTTCATTCTTACTAGAGCCTGCCATCTGCTAGTGACTGCGTTACTGCTGGCAAATAAGAGATGGAAACATAGGTCCACACTCCTAAGCACCTAATAGCAAAAGAATCAGCTATTTCCTCAAGCAGCCACAATGCAAAACAGAAACTGTAATTGCAGAAAGGGAGTGATAATAATTGCTGATCTATAATTGCATGATTCTTGTGAGCCAGATAGTGTGCAAGTGCTTTACTCATGTTATCTGAGCTAATCTGCCCAGTAAAGTCAGGAATCTGGCTCTAGAGGTGTGTTAATCCATGACCCTGCCCCGAGTCAAAGTCAGAGGAATCCAAGGAGGGGACGGTGAGAGCCTTAGCTAGGGAAGAGGAAGCAGAAATGAAGGGCAGGAGACAGATCGAGTTACAGCCATGCTCTGCTTACGGTGGGAACACATACTGAGAAATACGTTGCTACCCAATTTTTCTGTGCAAACATCACAGAGTATCCTTACACAGACTAAGACAGCTATGATACCGGAAGGTGAAGTGGGTCTATGGGACCATGGTTGTAGTGGGTCTAATACAGTTTGCACCTGGGATGTCCCCTAAGGGCTCGAGGGCTGAGGGTCCTTGACACCGCAATGTCCAGAGGCGCCCTTTCGGAAACTAGTGGACCATGAGGGCTCTCACCTCACCAGTGGATTGACACCAAAGGAGTCAAGCAGAGTGCACTGCAGGAGGTGACGGAAACTACAGCCGATGGGACCTGTTTGAAGGGAGTAAGTAGGTCAGCTTTGCACAGTGGCAGTATCATAGCCAATGAGGTTTATCCGAGATGTGATTATTGCTAACTAAAGGGAGTGGGTCCTTGGGTACTGTACCTTGTCACTGGCCCCTTTAACTCACTCTCTCTCTTTGCCTCCGCTTCCCGGCCACTATGAGCTAAGAAGTTTGTTCAGCCTTGTCTTCCCCGTTATGATGTTCTGCCTCGCCACAGGCCTAAAGTGATGGAGTCAGCCCATCATGGACTGAAACCTTGGAAACCATGAGCCAAAATAAACTTCCTCTTCTAAACCAAATTTCTCAGAAATTTTGACTGAAATATCCTTATACATCACATGACTCTTCACTCAGGGAATTAAAATTGATATTTTTTGACAATCAGTTGGGTTGAATGAATGACATTTTCAGATCAAGAAAAGTTTCCAGATAATTATGAAGGGGCTTTGTCTGATGACATGAATCTAGAGGGCATAAACATATGAGTAATGTTTTTAAAAGCTTAAGCTTATTTTTAGAATCTCTCAGACATAAGAGACTTCTTCCTCATATCCATCAACCCATCTCCCTAATCATGTGTTTTTGTTTTTGGTGGGGGATAGGGGAATGCTGGGATCAAATTCCGGGCCTTGCACTTATTAGGAAATGCTCAACCACTGAGCTAAAATTCCCAATTCCAACCCATCTCCTTAAGAGAACCTATACATTATTAGTTGCAGTAAAGTATATTCAGCCTTCCTTCCTGAGAGTGGTGGCCTGTAGAATGCCCGCAGGATACACTGGGTGGGGCTGCTGGAAAGTTCCTTTCTTCTTGCTCATTCTCTCCTAAACAGAACATGGGTAAAATGGCTGGAGCTGCAGCAGCTTTGTTTTTAGACCTAGGTGGCACTAACTGATAAGAATGAAGGAGTTATAAGAAGCGGCAGCCTACGACACTGAAAATATCCCGGCACCACCACACCAGCCTTGTAGGCCTCTATTTTGTTTTTCCTAGAGAGAAATTGAACTACCTTCTTGGGTAAGCTATTACATATTTCAGATTTCAATTAGCAGAAGTTAACCGCTATTCTCAATCAATGTGCCTCCCGTCACCACAATACCAAAGCCCCTTTCTCCCTACCACTCCACATCCCTGGTCACTGGGAACAACTCAGCAGACCCGGCGCCAGCATCGGCAGGCACAGCCTTGAAAGCAGAACCCCAAGCTAGCTCAAAGGCAAAGTGTTTCTGACTTCATTACCCTTTCGATCTTTCACCTTGCTTAAGAAACCTCACTCATTGGAAAATCCATATTCAGCTCTGCTCCCCGTTGTTTTATCCTCCGTATAGCCAGGTAGACGCCATCAACAGATACCAGAAGGGAAGTAGGGTGGGGCCAGAGAAGATGAGGCATTCAACTTGGAGAAAGCTGAGTTGAAAGTGACTTGAGGACAGCGAGGTGAAGACACCCACAATGGAGTTGTTACTGCTTGGAAGCTCAAAGGAAAGGTATTGGCTGAGGCCTACCAGAGAAGAAATGTGTCGTGCAGGGGTAGAGAGTAAACCTTGTCGGGACAAAGAGATTCTCCTAGCAAAGGCTTCCTTAGAAGTTCTCCTACCCGCCGGTTCCCAAATTTATTTTAAGTGCACGCTCTCCTCCCTGAGGGCCGACATGTGGGGCTCACTTGTGCAAAGCTTGTTCCAACTAGTAGACTTCCCTCAAGTCAAGGGAAAGGGCATAAGAAGCTGTGGGGAAAAAACAAAAACGAAAACAAAAAACTTAGGCTAGTGATGTAGCTCAGTGCAAAGTCCCTGGATTCAGTCTCCACTACCCTCCCACCACCACCCCAAAAAAGAAGATAAAAAGGGTGGCTTTACCCATTTTCCAACACAACATGGATTATAAACACTAACTTTACCAGGTTTTGCAGTTTAATTCAGTATCACAGTTTAATGCAGTATTGAAGTACTTCTGTTGATGATTATTTTACAAGCTAAATCCTGGATTGAATCAGATGGAATATTTATTACCCCAAAGTTCTATTTCTATGTGGTGTTTCTCCAGGTTTTTTCCAAACAGAACTAAAGCTATTTCTCTGAGAAGCTCAATAACAAATGACTTTAACATAAGAAATCTGATAAACTAGCCATCAGGTAAGTGTCTCACTGGGCTTTCTTATTATGTAGCATCATATGCCGAGAGGTCCCTGTACATATTCCCACTTGGAAGATGCATAGAATGTTCATGGAAGGCTTTGTAATTGTGTTCTGACAACTATGTCTAGTTTTAAGATTCATTTTCTAACGCTCAGATCCTTGATCATTATAAGTGCATTCCGTATCTCTAAAGAGTGCCAGATTCATAATAGAATAGAGGAAGTGTGTCTAGAGGCATGCTCTAAGAAAACAATGGAAGAAAGCCCAGAAACAATGTCCTTTTCATGCTGCTTACGAAGCTGAACTGCTTTGTAATCAGGAGCACAATAAACTTGTAAGAGGAATCGAAAAACTGACTTGATACCTCGGAATGAAAAAGGCCATGAAGGAAGTCTGGCTTGTCAAATGGGTTTTCCATTTTCCATCTAGAGAACGTGTAATTTTTCCTTGTCCAGATAATACAAAGGTCTCTGCTCTTCTTCATGCATGCATCCTCCATGTAGAAGAAAATTACTTTGCCCTTTAGAATTTCACCCTTTATGTTGTAAATCACAGAGAGGAAAGAGGAGTCCTGATCCTCTCTGCGTGCCCAGACTAGATTTTATCAGGAAATGTTTCATCACATTCTTTTCCTGTCATTAGAGTCAATTATCATGTATATTTATGCATTCCTTTGTATGAAAGTACAGTTTGGGTCTGGAAAGAGCCTGTACAAAAGGGCATTTTTAATTACACAGACTATGTGTCTCCTGACTCATAAATGACCAAATAAAGTTGTATATACCTCAGATGGACAAGTTCCCCAAGGCCTGCATGTCCTACTCAGCAATGCTTAGCTAATGGAGCTGGTGAGGAGTTAGCGGCATTCCATCTGCCCTCACACATCACCAACCAAACATCCAGCTGAGTTAGAGCCGCCGATTATTATTGGTAATGATGGTTAAGGCAAAAATTGTTCGGGCACAGCACCCTGAGCTTCTAATGTGTCAGTTAGAGCAATCTTGTTGTGACTTGCAAACTTTGCACTTAGTATGCAAGATATTTTTGGCATAAATTACATGTAGGGCTGAATGCCATGTTGCAGATTTAATGCCTTTGTTTATGTCCAGTCTATGACAGAAGTGAGCATTCCTAAATTTCCAGTTAGAAGAAAAGGAAAATTCGCTCTTTCCCTAGACCCAGACGAAGAACTCTGGCTGCTTTCAAAGCCTATATAGTGATTTGTGAACTTCTTTTATTCTTTTAGCTATAAAATCTGAACTCTCTTCTTTGAAGGAGTATCTACCCTTTGAGACAGCCCACTTACCAATATAGGAGCCGAGGAAGGCCCACTTCTTGTCTCTGCACACCCCCTGGCAGCTGGGGAGAGAAGGCGCACAATGGCTCCACCAATTGAAGAGACACACTCTTACTTTGAACCAGCCGCTGGTAACATAAAGGCGCAGAAGCCACGCAGAATCTCCTAGGCAGAGTGGCCAAGCATATGTACTTCCTGCAGCTACATCTACTTTGAAAGGCAGCCATTCTGTACAGTGTCCTACATTGGGGATATCAACAAACAAGCCACAGTGTCTATACCCAGAGGCGGCAGTCATGGGGATTACACTGTTGGGAGGAAAATTTTATGTAGCAACTTAGATAATGAAATCGGGGCTCTGCAAGTTAACTGTCAATAGACAGATTAGGAGAAAAGGAGAACCCTGTAGAGAGTTGCTCCTGGAACTTCGATGGGTGGAGGGTTATAGACTGGCTTACTTAAGGGGTAAGAAGAGGTTTGGGGCTTAAGGAGACAGAAGGTTCTGATGAAGCTTGTTTACACAATTTGGGGGAAAGTCCTGGCGTCTGAGGTCAGTGCCTCTCTGACTGGAGACCTGAGACGGAAGAGTGAGATGTCATGGCGGCTAATTCTTCTAAAGCTCTGTTCTTGACAGATGAAAGGAGCTTCCATAAGCCTTTGTCTGCCTCTTCTGTAGTGCAGATGATTTACACTCAAGAAACTCTGACAGCAGCGTGGTGCAGTGTTGGTCCACTCATCGCTGTATCCATGTGGCAGTAACCTGGCTCTTAGCTGAACGGTTTTCAAATCTATAGGCTCTCTTCTAAAGTCTGTAAGATCCCGAAGGACTTTTACATAGACACCATACAAATTATTTCTTTACTTTTGTTAGCATTATCTATGAAGACAATAACTACATTTAAAGACAAATTGAGGACAAATAATGATTTACATGTAGAAGCATTCACGTTGTAATCAGAGCCATAAGTATGTTGTTATATATTATTAATTATCATAATATATAAAGAACTCCTTCAAATCAAAAGGAAAAAAGGTAAGCAATCCAATAGACAAAAAAAACACACAAAGGACATCAATAGGTATTGGTGTTCAGAAAACAGTACTCCAAATTATGGCACTTTGGCACACTGAGTACTTTGAACTGAGGAAATCAAAAGGGCCTCAGAAGCAAATTCCCTTTTCTTTTCCTGTCCTCCTACCTCCCTCCTCTTTCTCTTCCAGATTATAAAAAATAGAATTCCCCAAAGCAGATCATTGAAAATAGAACCCATCTTCCTCAAAATAAGTCATAAAATTAAAAAGTTCACTCTACCCCTTTTCTCTTCTACCTAGGAGGCCCCCATTCCAAAAGGGTTGTACTCATATGGGAAGAGGGAAAGCTACACAGACAGGACGAAAGGTCTGCACAGACAGGCCTCACTGGGTTCCCCCACCTCAATTTATCACGATTGGATCAGATCAACTTTATGTACAATCACATTTCTACCCAGCTGTACCACATGTTCTTCACTGAATTTAAGCATAAGAATAGACAGTTTCCCCCAAGTCTTCAGATCCCTATGCCTGAAGATCCTGTGTCATACAAAACTTCTAATAAATAAAATTGTTATCCTTTTCTCTTGCTAACCTGTCATTTGTTACAGGAATTTTGGCCATAACCCTTAAGACAGATGAAGAAAAGTGTGACACCTTTCTGCTCCAGCACAGGCGTTCAAAAGAAAGTGAACCTGAACTAAATAAACATGTGACTAGTTACTCAACTTTCATGGTAATCAGGGGAATGAAAATTAATACAAACAAAAGAGATATCACTTCATACTCATCAGGTTGGCAGTGTTCAAGTTTCAGAGTGTCAAGTATTTATAGGCTTGTTAATCAAAAGTAATGGGAGGGTAAATTGATGGAAATACTTTGAAATGTCGAGTACAGTGGAAGACGGCAATACTTCACAATTCCGCAATCTGCTTCTAGCTATATTACCTAGAGAAACTTTCACAAACTTGTACAAGGAGAAAGTTCAAAAGTGAGGCAACCTTTTTAATAGTCAAAATTTTTTAAATATCCAACAAAGTTACTGTATATAGTATACTAATACAATGAAATATTTCATAATAAAAAGGAATGCACTAGAGCACTAGGTAGTAAAGGTATGTATCTCTTAGAAATGTTAATTTAAAAAGGAAATTCATTAATTTATGCATGTAGCATGATGTATATACACATATACAAATTTTAAATAATGTACAAAATAACACTATACTGTATGTTTATAATTCATACACATGTAATGAAATCTATAAATTGTCCATTGGAGTAATAACATCAACTTTATAGTCAAGACAGAGAAAAATAGAATCAGAATAGGTACATATGGTGTTTAACTATATATCAGTTATACTCAGGGTCCCCAAGTCCTGGGCCTCATAGGAACCAGCCCACACAGAAGGAGGTGAGCTGTGGTCAAGTGAGGGAAGTTTCATATGTGTTTACAGCCTCTCTGCCCCCCATCGCTTGGCTTCCTTTACTGCCTAGCTTTGCCTCCAGGCAGATCAACAGCAGCGTTACATTGTCAAAGAGTTGCGAAGCCTACTGTGAACATCACCTGTGAGGGATCTGGCTTGCATTTCCTTACAAGAATAAAATGTAATAATAACAGAAATAAAGTACACAATAGATGTTATATGCTTGAATCATCCTGAAAATATCCCCACCACCACCACGTCCTTGGAAAAATTATCTTTCACAAAACCAGTCCTGAGTACCAAAAAGTTTGGGAACCACTGCTCTAAGTCTGTTAGGTAAAAATTTATCAGGAGAAAAAGAAAAAGCTTTGGGGAAAACATGACTAAAACAAAAGTGGAAGAGTATATAAGAGGACATTACAGGCTTTTAGCATTTGTGTGAGTCAGCAGGGGGACTAATTATTCCAGACAATCCAAAATACCTGTGAAATTTAAATGTCAAATCTTGAAAATAATGAATTTTCGTTTTAAGAATTCTTTAGGTTGATTTTCATCAATCTTTTATAAAATATATCATCAGTTTACCCAGATTCTGACTGCCACTGAGCAGACTGATGAGAGAATTAAACTTAGCTCTAAAGTTAAAAGTATTTTGAGCCAAATCTATCCTGTCTTATCCATGCTTTATTACAAAAAGGAAAAAAAAAAAACGTAAAGCCTTTTGAAGTTCAATGCAGCCTATAATATGCAAGGGTGCAATTAGAAACCTGCAGGCTGATTTCAGATATACTCTGTGACTCCTAGAAGAAACTCTTCTCACATAAAAATCACCTCAGACATTCTCAACATAGCCATTCAGATAGCATGAGCCACATTTAGACACTCTACAAGCACACCAGAAAACTATGCATCACAAATTATGGCATCTTACAAAGTCAACACAGTGCTAAGATGGGCAGTGCTACTGGCAGAATCACACTCAAGGTTTTGATACTAATAATCTGTCTCTGAATCTGGTTGCCTAATAACAAACTTGGATTGTCCACTGAAAATATAATTGCAATGATAATAAAACCCAGCACATCTACTAGGATTCTTCCACTGACCAGTAATGCAGTCAACTTGCAACTCAGTCTACGGAACAATCGATAAATATTTGACCTGAAACTGACCACAAGAAATCAAACCTGCTACAAATGAGAATCCAAAAAATTTGAAAGCATTATCTTAATATTACCAACAAGCATTTCTCAAGATAAAATAGAAAGACAAGTTAGCCAATAATAAAATCCTTGATCAGAGTCAGTCATCAATATTGAGATTGGAATCCTTTGGTTCGAGTCTCTTCTGAAAGGTAAAAAGATAGAAGAAAGAAAATTTTCTAAGGTGCTCTGGCACATGGGCAGAAACTCTGGTAGGACATTAAGTACATTCCCATGTATCATCCATAAGTGTAACTTGTGAAATGCAAAGAATAGTAGTAGACTAACAAACAGGCTGCATAATAATAAGATATTTTGAGAAAAAGTTGTCAAATGATCCATGAGAGAAAGAAAACTAAGCTAGTAACAGGTTTTTCAAACAGCAAACACAACTACCTGGGAAAGAATAACCCTTAAAGATCCTGTCTATATGCATTTGGTATTTCAGGCACACACCATTAATAACATGAATCATAATGCATCAGCATTTGTATGCCGCCCTGCCACATCAAGCATCTACTCTAAAATACAATCTTTCAGAAGTGAGATGGAAAACTGCCTTGTTTCTTTTGTTTGCTTGAGGAAGTTAAATCAAGTTGTAGCCCAGAGAGAAAAGGGCACCAAGAAGGCCCTCAAAAATACAGGTCCTCAAAAACAAGGTCTATCCAATTTATTGACAACATCTTTTCATATCGACTGTTCCCTACAATATTAAATTTACAAGCCCTTTGTTTTCCTAACTGAAATAATTTTCCCCTGAGAAAGGGGAATGTGAAGGAGAAGAAAGTCAGGGATTTTAGGCTGAAGAGAACAGAGTATATTTCCAAATAAACCTAACATCATAGAATATGCACCATTGCAAACACTGAATCAGACCATCTTTTGATTCAGAAAAAACAAAAATAAAGCCAGAGCCTTTGGGAGAGGAGCCTGATCATTCCCTGATAAATGCTACCACAGTAGACATGTGGGGCACTTATGAAGAACTATGAGAATTGAAAGCAGGAAGACTGCAAGGTAACTTGGGTTTTTTGCAGTCACATGGAGTTTCTAGAAGTCACTATAAAATACCTCACCCACATGGCCTCCTTCTCGCTCATGCTCCTTCCCTCTCCAAACTGCCTTCTTTCTAATACATCTAACTCCTTCCTTGCTACCTGTTCCTTTTGCCTATAATGAACTCCATCTAGATTTCCAACTGGCTCACTCCTCGCACTTGGGGCTCAGGTCAAGATCATGTCTTCCATGAGCCCTTTTCTAATCACTGCTTTTTCTTTTCTCTCCTTACAATTTATTTATTTTTTTTTAATTGAAGCAAGAAGATTTACTGGTACATTTTAGATATATACATAACAGTTGCATTCGCCATAGTTAATTTGTACCTGCACATGATACATCTTGGTTTCTTTTTCCCCTGCCCTGCCCCTCCCTTCAACTCCTCTTCCCCTCCTTATTTACAACAGCTTTACTTACATTTATCCATTTTTTCCTCTTTTTCTTTTCTTTTCCTTTTCCCTTCCTTCCTCCCCCCACCAGTTCTCTTTCCCAGAGTATTATTCTGCCATTTAAAAAAAGGATAAACTCGAAGCATTTCAAGGTAAATGGATGTACCTTGAAAGCATACTCTTAAGTGAAGTAAATCAGACACACATGAGTACATGTCACATTGTTTCTCTGGTACGAGAAAGCTCTGCTTTTAAAATAACTCATCACATCACTTCTTCACACCACTCTTTTTGTATTCTTCATAGCAGGTATTGCTGTATGAGAATAACTTGTTTATAAATTTACTTATTTCTTTGTAAGCTGCTAAGAAGTAGGAATTGTGTTTGCCTCTTTTACAATTTTGTCCTCTGAAATGGTAAACCAAATTGAAACTATCCTCTTCAAAGCTGCAGATGTCAGATATCGTGTGCCCATGACAAGAAAGCTGATTGATAAGCACCTAAAAAATACTATACTTTGACCACTCTGTGCTTCACCTGCGTGATCACTTTCTGGGCCTGCTCACTGTGACTGGTCAGGCGGTCAGCTCTCAGACTGGCTGGTGATTAGTTCATCTATCAGCTGACTCTACTGCATCACGTGACCAGCTGGGGCAGAGTTCCAGGAGCAAAAGCAGAAATCCACAAGCCTTTGAGGCACAGGCTTGGAACTAGAATGCCGCCCTTCCACACCACATATTCTACTAGCCAAAGCAAGCCACACAGACAGGCCAGAGTTAGAGGGGAGAACAGACTCGGTCCCTTGACGGGAAGAGCTGTAAAGTCACATTGGAAAGAGAAATCCCTTCACGTGGGCCATCACTGCAATCAGTCCACCACTTGTACCCGAATTCTGCAGCAGTAAAAAACTCATCTCTCCACAAACCTAGCTGCCAACAGAAAATGGCCAAGCACAATAAGAATGGTTTTTCACTGTATTCAGCAAGATTCCTTTCTTCCAGGCTCTCATGTGATTATATCTAATTCACATAAACTTATGTGTATCCAGGATCACAAATGAAAGATAGCATAGAAAATGTAATCTTTATTTTTAATTCTCTGCAACACAAAAAGACTCCACAGAAGAAAGTGAGAAGAAGACTATGAGTGAGAATTGGCCATATTCCACACGGTGCCTAACATTCGTTAACACTGAGCTGCTGTGCAAAGCACCACGCACATGCACACCTGATCTCTCCACAGCAAGGATCTTGTGTAGAAGAGGCTTGCATGGGCTCCTTGGATGGACTATTGACTTGCCTTGCATTTCTGAATGTTTCTGACCTCAGCCACCGTCCCAGAGAGTCAGAACCAGTCTCTAAAACACCTGAAACACCACGGAAGTTTAGACCTGTGGAACTTCTGCTCTTTCTCACAGCTGTTCTCTTTCCGCTGTGTAGTTTTGAAATGTATCCAAGAGCATCCCTTCAGGCCTTTAGAGTAATTTACTTTCCTATGTGCGCAGGGAGGATAAAAATTACTCTGATTCTACCTGATCTGTCGTGTATCTGCCTGGTGACCAAATCGGCCCACTGCCTGGAATTCCAGCAGCAATTAGAGATGTGTATCCAACATGAATTAGCTTGAATAAAGAGATTTCTTGGTAGCATGCCTGGAATTGTTGCTGCCATGATATTTGCCTTTTCGTTGAAAGCAGATGTTCACCACAGCACCCTTCACAGCAAGCTGACAAGTCAACCCGCCTGACACTGTTTTATAGCATAGTTTTTGTGGTTTGGCTCTCTTGGCATATTAGTCCCAATTCTATAACAAATAACTCTCCCATCTACTCATTAGTATTCCTTTGTCTCTTCCTGGGAAATGCATTTTTCTCTTTTTTTTTTTTTTTCCTCTAAGTAGAACTTATTTTTGCCACATCTCTTTCCTTAAAGTCACATAAACTACATAATTGATTTTAATAATTATTCTGAGCTTACTAATAAATATTCATAAAATAATTTATGTGTTCCTGGCCTTTCCCCCATGATCTTTCTTTGTCTTTTTCTTTCTTTCCTTCTTACTGTCTTTCTTTCTACTTGTTTTGTTTTTTGTGTGTTTGTTTGGTGCTGGGGATTGAACCCAGGTGCTTTACCACTGAGATACACCCCCAGATCTACCAAGATTTTAAGGAGTTACTTCTCAAGGAAAAATGTAACAGTCTTTGATGTTTTTTTTTTATTTATATTTGAATTCCAAAAATCTGCCTGTTATACTTAAAAAACCACAATGTCTAGTTTCTAAGCAAGATATTTTAGGCAATTCTTGATTTATAGTAACTCTGTGTAAGTACTTAAGTATATTTTTAAATAAAAAAACATTTCATAAAATAGTAGTTGGAGCTCAATTTAGAAATTCTCAGAATAATTATTCTCAGATTATAGTCTCAAAACTATAAAGAATTTTGCAGAAGTATCTCAGAAAAAAAATCAAAGAATAAAAGGAGTTATAAGGCCAAGCCCAGACCCTCTACCGCTTCAGAGCCCTGTGCACACACAGTATGACTTCAAATGGACGAGTTCTACTACTATGGACTTCTGTCTGTCATAGCCAGTTTAAGTGGTTCACTGCTGTAAATAACAGCATAAAACTTCAGATCCTAGTGTTTGTTTTTTTTATTTATTTATTTATTTATTTTTTTGGTGCCAGGGATCGAACTCAGGGCTAGGCAAGCACTCTAACCACTGAGCTAAGTCCCCAGCCAGATGCTATTATTGTGGCTTTTTTCCTCATTATTCTGAAAAGATAAACAAGGTTCAAACAAATTAAATGACTTAACCAAAGTATTGGTTTCCTGTCTCCTGGACAAGTAACTCCTTTACTCATCTTATTTCTTTCTTGTTTTGTTTTTTTTTTTAATTCCATATAATCATTAAGGAAGGCTTTAGAAAATTCATAATTATTTTAATTAGATATTTAATTTTAACATTTATGAACATGTTTAAATATTTAACTTATGATTATTGCTATAAACAGAGATCATTTCAGTTCTATGATATAACCAGAGAGCTCTGTTTCTTTGTGAACTTCCCATAAATACAAAAACTATCAGTATGACTGTGCTAAAAAGATGTTTATGTATGTATCCTAATGTTGATCTCATTAAGATGACAATGTATTTCCTTCTTTGTACCTCCACATCAAAGAACTGTAAAGTACATGACAAAGAAAAATGATTTGCAAAAATAGCAGGGTTTCTTCCTATTTTTCAAAATGATTTGCCATGCTTCTTTGGACATTGTACTATCCTTATGCCCCTCGAGTTGGTTAATAAAGTACATTTGACAGCTCTGAAAAAGGTTAAGTATTCAGAAAGTCTTGCTAGCATGCCCAGAATTTACAAAATCTCTTTTATACCTATTAAGAATAGCACCAAAAAAAAATTAGAAGTTCCACCCTTATGGCTAAAAGGGTGGATCAAGCCTATGTACATGATGTCAAAGCTGGGTTTTTCTTGACAATTTCATCAAAATGCTTACAGTATGGAGCAGCGATGGTTCTGAGGTTCCCCCAGAATATGATCAGGATCTCAGGGCTCTTATTTTAACCAGGTCTCCACTGTGACTTCAAATATTCTGTTCCTCTCACTTAAAGAACAATATTAACTAACCTCAAAAGATTTCTGTGAATAAAAACTATTACAAACAATACTAAAATTTTTATAAAATAAGATGCCAAGGAGTTCTATTTAATTATGAAATTTGAATGATGGCAATTATAATAACATTAATGTTCACTGGTGATCAAGAAAGAGACAGTATTTAAGAAAAAGCAAGAAAAGAAAAATACTTCATCTGTATTTGGAGAAAGGAATTTCCACAAAATCTATATACATTTGTGTGTGTGTGTGTGTGTGTGTGTGTGTGGTATGTGTATTTATCATTATACGTGCGTATGTACACTCAAGTTTTGCAGACAGACATGATTTCAAAGTTGGTCCCATCACTTACTAGCTATAAGACCTTAATCAAGTTGTTGAACCTTTCCAGCCTCATGTTTTTAAACTAAATTTATAAAAATCATTCAACTCTAGTAAGCTTTAATAAAACTGGATGAGAAATTTTATATGATGCATTTTGCTCACAGTAAATATACCACCTTCCTACACACATCAGAAAAATGTATTACACATTAGTAAAATTTCCAGTCTCTCAGAAGAGCTTATCCTATATTTACAGAAAGCTTAGCTTAGAGATATGGTGATCTTTTGATACAAATCTTGACTTTAATATAAGTGTTTACCCAGTATGTGTTTTTGCTTAGTGCAAACCTATAAACATGGATGGAGTGAAAATCAAACATAGCGATTTACCTGTAGCCAGATCTGCTCCAAGAAGAGTATGTTTGAACAAACTGCAATTCTTAATACATATGTGTAATATCATGAATAAATGAATTCAATGACATGAAGACTTTTCTATGAAACAGACTTAAAAAAGAATCACTACAGTTTGTGATATTTTTAAATGTTATTGTTACCATTGACTCTTAAAATAGCCAAGTCATTTACCCAAAAAGATCTTCCTTTTTCTGATCCATTCTATCTTCTGTGTTAACTGTGCTCTTTCTTGTAAGGCCCAGACTTCTCTTCCTAGGCAGGCTCCAGCTCTCTTGCTTCTGTGTGTTTACACTATATTGACATTAAAGAGCTAGACTTATAAAAGGCCATTAAATTATCACAAAGAACCATTAGGGCTGAGTTGAAAGGATAAATTTAACTGGGAATAATGAAGTCACTCATTTGATTTGAACAAATATTTAAAGTTGACACCCTCACAGTCATTAAAATCCTATAGACAGACCGCAGGGAGAGTGCTGTTAAAGCAGGCCCAAAGGGCCTGGAGTCTTACCCATCCATCCCTGCCTCCTTCATCTCCCTCACCTTCAATATCACTGCCGTCACCCCCCAGGATGACCCTGTGCTCCAGGGAGCTCAGGGGAGATGATCTTTTTATAATCTTTCTGGGAGAAAAAAATGGATAACTTCTGCTACTCGCTAGTAAGGAGGAGTCTGTGTAGAAGATAACTTACAGACAGGCTCATTGAAATCATGGAAACCTCCCAGAGAGCGGGAGCTGTCAGCGGTGGACGAAGACAAGGACCAGTGTCAGCTGCACCTGTGTGGCCTGTGGGTGTACAGCAGTATCAGAGAGATGGATTCAAGGTTGATGGAATCATGAAATGGAGCATGGTTCTAGATAATGTTTAACAGAAAAAGAAAGAGAGAGAAACCGTATGCTTTGCACATTCTGAGAATGTATTTGCTAGAAAAGTCAGAATGCATCGTTTCCTCTGAACCTCAGCAGAAGCAAAGACACATCATCCTGGGACAAAAGCAACCTCAACCAAAGCTTCCCGGTTTCCCTGAAAGAAAATCATGCAACGTGAATGTAAAATCAAAGCTCAAGAAACACACCTGAAAAAAATTACCTTGAAATCAACTGACCTAGTAGATTTAGACCTTCAGATTCCTTAGGTATTGGGTTAGAGACAGAATTTTTAAAATTGGTTTTTAATCATAAGAATGTGCAAGATCAAAATTCCTAGGGATATTGAGAATAGTTTCCAAAGGGAGTTTTAGAAATAAAAAATAAAATCTCAAAGCTCAATTGATGAACTCAAGAGCACACAGACATAGTTCTATCAAGATCAGTAGACTGAAGGGTGAAAAAATCTTATGACTTAATAAAAATGCAGAAAAGTGAATAGAAGATCTGAAGGAAGCATAGAAGTTCTGAAAACAAGATGTAGGACGGATAGAACAATATCTATA
The DNA here is from genome assembly GCA_004026905.1 of Hystrix cristata. Classification (NCBI taxonomy): domain Eukaryota; kingdom Metazoa; phylum Chordata; class Mammalia; order Rodentia; family Hystricidae; genus Hystrix; species Hystrix cristata. Next base: position 7,090 of record PVJO010002529.1, on the reverse strand, counting down.
CATATCTGATTGAATGAACTGAATGAAGACAGAGTGCAAAAGAACAATATTTAGACTAATCAGCAGAGAAATCTCTGAAAAGAAATTTCTTTTCAATTACAAGAAAAGAAAGAAGGTTTGCCTACCAAGGTACATTTTTGCAGTAAGAAGTGCAGTAAGAGAGGGCCGGGGATGTAGCTCTGAGGCAGAGCACTTGCTGGCATGTGAGAAGCCCTAAGTTCACTCTCCTCCGGCAGGAAAAACGGTGAGAGAGAAAATACTGGTTTTAGGTCATCAGGATACCAAGAGAAGAGAAAAAAATTTCAACTTGTACGCTACCTCAAAAAATTACTTTTTTTTTCAAAAAAATTACCTTTCAGGAACGAAGTAAGTATTTGAGATTCAATAAATCAATAATAAAAACAACCCAGTTGAAAGTGAGCAAAATGTATGGACAGGAAATTGACATAAGAGGATATCCAAATGATCGATATGAAATCAAAAAGATGCCCGGCAACCCTTAGTTATCAGGAGAATGTAAATACAAGCCACAAAGGAATTCCACTACATCCCTATCAAAAATGGCCAAAATTAAAAAGACAAGCATTGACAAGAATGGAAAGACAATCTAAATTCTTATTTATTGCTGCTTGGAACACAGTTTGGCAGCATATACTTAAATTAAACATGTTTATATGTCTCCTATGAACAATAATTTCACTTCTAAAACTATATTCCAAAGAAGTGAGGGCTTATGTTCTGCAAAAGATACATACAAGAATATTTTCAGCAGTGTTGAGATTCTTCAGGGAACTAGGACTAGAGGTTCCACATTGACCCAGCTATTCCCCTTCTTGGTATCTTCCCAAAAGATATATGCACACCCATGTTTATAGCGGCACAGTTTGTAATAGCTAAATCTTGGAAGTAGCCCAAATACCCATCAACAGCAGAATGGATAAAGAAAATGTGGATTTTTTTTAATACAGTGGAGTACTACTTTGTCATAAAGAATGATAAACTTGAGATATTCCTAGGTAAATGGCTGCATCTTGAGACCATACTCTTAAGTGAAATAAATTGGACACACATGTTTAAATACCACATTGTTTCTCTGGTATGAGAAACTGAAAGTGTAAATAAAGACTAAAATGTATTATATTGGGAAAGGGAAGAAAACGTCCAAATGGGAAAGGGAACAAGGGAGGCGGAGGGGGAAAGGAACAGAGGGACAAGAGAAAGAAGAAATAGAAGGAAAAAATGGAAACAAAGCTTTTGTGAATAGGGAGGGAGGAGGGGGTGAAGGGAGGAGAGAGGAATGGGAAAAAAAGAAGCAACAAGATATGTCATGTGCAGGTGCAAATCCCCTATGATGAATGTTATCACTATGTACATCTAAAATGTACCATTAAAATAAAATTTAAAAAAAAAAGAATATTTTCAGAAGCTTTACTCATAAAAGCCAAAAACTGCAAACAACCCAAAATCCATAAGCAATAGAACAAGTATACTATGGAACAGTCATATAATGCAATAGTGGTCAGCACTGAGAAAGGAAAGAGTGACTGTTATGTGCCACAGCAGAAATGACGCTTACAGACATAACGTTAAGTAAAAGACTCCGTCGAGTACTGCAGTCCCTTATCCTCAGGAGTAAGTTCCAAGACATTCCCCAAATGCCCAAAACCATGGATAACGCCAAACTCAGTGTGTACAGACTGTTTTCTCCTGTGCATACATACATATGATAAAGGTTAATTCATAAATTAGCCAAGTAGGAAATGAATTACAATAACTAATAAAAAAAACTAGAACAATTGCAAAATATACTATAATAAAAGTTATATGAATGTGGCCTCCCTGTCTCCATGGCTCTCCAAATATCTTATTGTACTATGTTGTATTTTCACATTGCAGTTCACTGAAACCACAGAAAGCAAAAGCACGGGGGTGGGGCGCTACTGTGAAACAAAGAGCCTGCGTGATAAGATCCCATTAATGTGAAGTTGACAAGCTAATATTTGGTGTTAGAGGTCAAAACAGTACTTTGGGGGATAATTAACTAGGAGAAAGAAAAAGAAGACTGTTAGGGTGCTGAATATTTTTTATATCTTGATCTGGATAGTGGTTAAAAAATGGTGGGGGGAGGGAGAGAGAGAGATTACTAAAAAGACCTTTTTAAGTAACATGGATGAAGTTTAAATATTTTGAAATTTTTAAAAAGGAGAGATTTTTTTCCTCAAGCAGATTTATCCTAAAAGAAATATTAAAAGAGATCATTCAAGAAAAAGGAAAATGACCCCAAAAGGACCATCTGAAATCAAAGAAGGAATAAAATTTTTAAAACTTGTGTAAAAGTTACAAGTTTAAAACACTAGTTTGTGAAGTTTTAAAAATAGAGAGGCAAAATTTTGACCAAATGGCACAAAAGTTGCAATACAGTAATCTGAAGTAACTTTTCTGAAATCCTAGTACTGGCTTAAAAGGGGATTAATTTACTATGCATATTAATATTTCAGAGGTAATAACCAAAATACTAAAAATAGAATTTAATTTTCAGACAAAACTCAATGTTGATTTAACAAGCAAGAAAAAAAAAAAGATGAAGGAAACTTACAAAGCCTACGAATTAGATAGAAGTCCAAATATGTCCATAATGATAATGAATGTAAATAAATTTAACCTGGCAGTTAAAAGTCAGACATCACCAGATTTCATAGAAAACACACTAATACCTAATGAGTTGTAAAGTTTGTTAAGTACTAGAAGAAAAATATGTTCCATTTAAATTTTATAAAGTAAAGAAAGGTTAAGTAAATGACAGGAAAAAATAGGCACTAAAATATAAGGTATAATTGGAATAGAAAAGATCATTATGCATGTATTATAGTTGGAGCATTATCATTCTGGCTTCCAGTCTCCGAATGCTAGTAGCCACCAAATGTGACAACTCAAATTCCTCAACACGTTCTAAAGTATTTTCAGGAATCACTGGATTGTACCTTCTCTGAGAATCAGTTTGATTCCACATAAAAAATATGTTTCTTGGGCTGGGGATTTAGCTCAGTGATTAGAGTGCTTGCCTTGCAAGCACAAGGGCCTGAGTTCGATCCCCAGCACCACAAAAAAAAAAAAAAAGTTTCTTGACTTTGTTTTTGTTTTTGTTTTTGGTGCTGGGGCACGAACTCAGGGCCTTGAACTTGCTAGGCAAGCACTCTAAACACTGAGCTAAATCTCCAACCCCCAAAAATATGTTTTTAAAATATGGAATGTAAACAGTAACTGGACCACATTTGAGAACTAAGCTTTCAAGTTATAGAATGAAATTTTTTAAATTTATTTTGTTGAAAAAAATAAATTTATTTTGTTGCTGTTATTGCTGTTGTTTTTAGGGGAAAAAAATGAAGGAGGAGGCTTCCACAGCCTACAGCCCTGTCTGGGAAGAAATTTAGGGGCAAGTCCAGTGAAGAAACCGAGTTTCATTTCTGGAAGCTCAGAGGGGAGCCTGGAGAGCCCTTCCAGAAGAAAGGTCAAGAAACCGATTTTGAAGGTACTATCTCAGTCATATGAGTCCCCAGATAATAACTAAGAAAACTTCCAAAACCATCTAAGAAAAGTAAAGTTGGCAGCATTTTAAAAGACCTGGGTTTCTCTACTTCATTATTGCACCATCAAGGAAGGGGTCTACCAAGAAAAAAATAAATATCCCATTCCATGGTCAAATAGAGCAGAAAGAAATTCAGGGGAAAAAATAAAGTGTCATCTTCCAAAAGTGAAATCATGCTGTATGTCTAGGGCTTAAGAAAAATGAGAAGGGCTTACACAGTTATAGGGCAGCCAAGGGTCTATCCCAAACAATGGACCCGGAGACATTCCTCAACATGCCCAGACTTTATCCCACTTATCAAAGATTTATAGATTTTCTTGTGTAATTATTGGTTGCACAATGCTACTTTGTTCATGTAAACTCAGTTTTCATAGTCAGTAATTCAAGTAGGACAATTATATATTCACTTAGTAATAGCAGAAGGAATTTAGATGGGTATTTACTGAATATATTTATCTGTAATGATTAATTATAGTGGAACATTCGGGAAAGTTTTTTTTTTTTTAAAAAAAAGGCCTATACAGTAAACATAAAATAAGTAAAGATGAAAAAGTTTTATGTAAACTAACAGCAAGTGTTCAGTCATATGCTTTTCAAGCTACCACTGACCACTCGTGGTTTTGAAGAGTAGAATCTCATCAGTCTTCCATATTATAACTGAAGTTACCAGGGACCCCTTTAAGTCATGTTCATTCATTCATTTATTTAATAAATGCTGGTTCTGCACCATTTGCCAGGCTTTGGAGCAATAGGAACTTCTGCCCACAAAGAGAATACAGCTCGTTAGGGAATACACAGAAGGAAACCCAACACTGTAGCTTGAGTTCGCTCTTCACAGGGAACCTGGCAAGCGAAACAGTGTGTGTATGGGGGGCGGTTAATGGAAGAAAGTTCGAAAGATCTGTCTAAGGTGATACTAATCTGAATTTTGAAAGGCTGATAGCGGTTAACTGGGAAAAGGCATTCTAAGAAAATAGAATGGCATGCCCAAAGAGCCAGATGTGCAAAATAGCATAATCTAAGTAACAGGATCTCAGGCCATAGCACTGGATTGGTGTGCACGTGGAGTAAGAGTTCGAGGGGAAAGCATTAGCCCCGACAGGAGCTTTGCCTGACGAGCTCAGTTCTGCACCCAGAACGCTCTCCTGGAAGGCATGGGGGTCCATTAAGGAAGTTTAGATAAGAAGCTGATATGATCTGATTTAGATTTTGAAAGATCTCTTTGATGGGGAAATGGATGACCAGACTCAGAACAAGTATGAATTAGAGGATTTTACACTGAAACAGAGGCTACATAGAGAAGAGGACCGACAGGAATGGTACTGAAGATGCAGAATCCACAGTCAGTGGCTGACGGGGTTGCCGTAAGCGGAGGAGAGGTAGGTGTTCCACATCCAGTATCATTTGCCCTACTGTTGGAACACTGGAAACAGAGGTAGAGAATGAAGAAGTCGAGTTCAACTAGGGAAATGACGACTTTGAGGAACACATGAGACACGCCAGTAAGAAGCAACATTTCACAGGCAATTAAATACAAGGCACTTTCTCTCAAAAATAAATCCTGGGCTTAAGATTCAAGTACATTTGCATTCCAGTTAGCAATTGGTATCATGAGTGAGTTGAGGCATGTAGAAAACAGAGGGCAAGAAGAACGTGGAGCCACACATGGGATTTTGAAGATAACAACTCTTCAAGGATCAGGAAAGAAAGAATGGCCACAGGAGGCTAAGAGAAGCATCTAGAGGTGAAAGACAGTTAGCAAAGAGCCACATAGCAAAGCTTAAAGACAGAGATGAGTAGCCACAACAGAAGGATAAAAAAAAATTGGAAAATCACTGAGCAGGCTTATTAATTAGAAGAACATGAACAGTGTAGAGAGAGAGAAAACTGTAGGTGGAGGGATGAGACCAATACCAGATACAATGCTAAGAAATAGGAGAGAAAGAATGAGGAGATGAAGAAACAGAGATTTTGGTCAATCAGACCGCTGTCCAAAAGCTTGTTTGAAAAGTCAAGAAGAGACAGTGGAGAGAGAAGCTTAAGGAGCTGAGGCAGAGCTCCTATCACATTGCTCTGCAGAGGTCACACATTCAAAGGTACCCGTATCACGGGCACACAGAGTGAATGTGATGTCTTCATTTGCCGAGAGCCGACCCAATCACCTGCTGCAAGGTGGAATGCACTTACTTCATTATTATAGAGGCTCTCATTTTCTTTTGGCTCAAATGGTCTCTTTTTGTGAATCAGTCTCCTTAAGTCAAGGACCTTCTCCTCCTCAGTGACAAGCCACACCGATGAGACTATGCAGGGGTTAATGTGTGCCAGGTACCCTTTCAAACATTTTATAAAAATTATCTTAAACTGTCATAACAACTCTATATTAGACATGAGGAAAATGAGCAACATGACCAAGGTCAGGGAGCTAATAAGGGTTGAAAGAAGCTTCAAATTTGGGCAGCCCGTCTTCTTAGCCACAATACACAGCTACCACCCAGAAGGCACCTGGGTGTGTACGAGACTGAAAGAAACAAGTTTCCCTCTGGTCATCTAATGGTGTCATCTGCTTTTAGACCAGGGAATACTGAGGTTCAGGGAGTCTGTTTTGAGCGTCTGGCATCAGGCTAGTGTGCATACTGGCCTTTGGACACCGCAGTCTCCAGTCTCCACAAAGTGTGGCTCCTTCGTCCTCTGCCTGGGCTCGCTCAGCATCTCTTGCCCTTCTCCAAGGCATCAAAGAGCATCTAGCTGCCCCTGCATAATGGGAACAAAGAACTCCGCCACGCCCTCCCGCGATTGCTACGGCACTGTTTCTCCTGCAGCATTCTCGGTGTGGCCCCTAGCTGCACCTCCACCATAATGTCCAGTGTCACTGCCCCACATTCTCCCATTTGGCTGTTCCATATCAAAAGAGAAATCTTTCTAATTTTTTCTGTAGCTCCAAACCGTAAGTTCCAACTATACTTTGCATATAGTAACCAATCAAAATTTTACATTAGTGGATACTAAACACATTTAGAAAATACATTTCTTTCTTACCAAAGCCTGGCTTTCAAAATTATTGTCTTGCTACATATGCACTTAAGAAATCCAGCTTTGCTGGGTATAATGGCTCATACCTATAATTCCTGCTGAGGCAGGAGGATCACCAAGAATTTAAAGACAGCCTGCGCTACATAGTGAGTTCAAGTCCAGCCTGAACTACAAAGTGAGACCTTGTCTCAAAAAAACAAACAAAAACAGAAATCCAGCTTTGTGAGTAAAACTGATCCATCATATCCTTGCTTTAGGCTGAGTTGTCTTTTCAGTCCCTGGGGCTACAGGACCCGTGGCTCAGCCGTAGGTGGGAGGCTAGAAGAGAACTTGACAGGAAAGTATATCTACTTAATATCCTCAAAACATTACTGACTCATAAATACCTAAAAACTTTCCTTAGATTATAAACAAGTACAAGTAAAACCTCCTTGCTTCCTTGCTGCCTGAGAGCCTCTTCCTTTTAGACTGGAA